>CAUYPK010105063.1:0-44999 GCA_963574355.1 Loris lydekkerianus
CCCTATTAAAACTCCACTGTCATACTTTAAAGATCTTGAATAAATAATACTTCATTTTATATGGAATCAGGAAAAAACATGAATAGCCAAGACATTACTCTGAAATAAAAACAAAGCAGGAGGAATCATGCTACCAGACCTCAGACTATACTATAAATCAATAGTGATCAAAACAGCATGGTACTGGCACAAAAACCAAGAAGTGGATGTCTGAAACAGAATAGAGAACCAAGAGATGAATCCAGCTACATACCATTATTTGATCTTTGACAAGTCAATTAAAACATTAGGTGGGGAAAAGATTCCCTATTTAACAAATGGTGCTGAGTGAAGTGGCTGGCAACCTGTAGAAGACTGAAACTGGACCCACATCTTTCAGCATTAACTAAAATAGACTCTCACTGGATTAAAGATTTAAACTTATGACATGAAACTATGAAAATAGTAGAAGAGAGTGCCAGGAAATCCCATGAAGAAATTGGTCTGGGCGAGTATTTTATGAGGAGGACCCCCTGGGCAATTGAAGCAGCTTCAAAAATACACTACTGGGACCTGATCAAACTAAAAAGCTTCTGCACAACCAAGAACACAGTAAGTATAGCAAGCAAAGAGCCCTCAGAATGGGAGAAGATATTTTCAGGTTACGTCTCCGACAAAGGTTTAATAACCAGAATCCACAGAGAACTCAAATGTATAAGCAAGAAAAGAACAAGTGATCCCATCTCAGGCTGGGCAAGGGACTTGAAGAGAAATTTCTCTGAAGAAGATAGGTGCACAGCCTATAGGCACATGAAAAAGTGCTCATCATCCTTAATCATGAGAGAAATGCAAATCAAAACTACTTTGAGATATCATCTAACTCCAGTAAGATTAGCCCATCACAAAATCCCAAAACCAGAGATGTTGGCGTGGATGTAGAGAAAAGGGAACGCTTCTACACTGCTGGTGGGAATGCAAATTAATACATTCCTTTTGGAAAGATGTTTGGAGAGCACTTAGAGATCTAAAAATAGACCTGCCATTTGATCCTACAATTCCTCTACTAGGTATATATCCAGAAGACCAAAAATCACTTTATAATAAAGATATATATGTACCAGAATTTTTATTGCAGCCTAATTCATAATTGCTAAGTCATGGAAGAAGCCCAAGTGCCCCTTGACCCATTAATGGATCAATAAATTGTGGTATATGTACACCATGGAATATTATGCAGCCTTAAAGAAAAGTGGACACTTTACCTCTTTCATATTTACATGCATGGAGCTGGAAAATATTCTTCTTAGCAAAGTATCTCAAGAATGGAAGAAAAAGTATCTAATGTACTCAATCTTACTAGGAAACCAAGTAAGAAAGTTATAACCCAATTATAGCCCAAGAAGAAGGGGAAAGGGGAGAAGGAGGGGAGTGGGGAGGATGGGTGGAGGGAGGATAATTGGTGGGCCCACACCTACAGTGCATCTTACGAGGGTACATGTGAAATTTACTAGGTGTAGAATATAAATGTCTTAATACAATAACTAAGAAAATGCTGTGAAGGTTATGTTAACCAGTTTTATGAAAACATTTCAAATTGTATATAAAACCAGCACATTGTACCCCATGATTGCATTAATGTACACAGCTATGATTTAATAATTAAAAAAAAAGAAGTGGAAAAAAAAAAAGTCAAATTAATGGAAACGTACAGTAGACCAACAGTGATTACCAGGGATGGGGAGAGAGAGGAAATGAGGAGAAGTAGGTCTAAGGGAATAAATTTGCAGTCTGGTGACATGCATAATCCCAGAGATTTTATGGACAGCACCATGACTGCATTGTATACTGAAATTTTTCTAACAGAGTAGATTTTAGGTGCCTTTACCACACACATAACTATGGGAGGTAATAAATATGTAAATCTGTTTGATAATAATTATTATAATTATTTTGATGTCTATATGTGTATCAAAACATGTTGTACACCTTGAATATATACAATAAAAATAAAGTAAAAAATAGTAAGTGGACACCATGGAGTACTATTCAGCCATAAGAAACAATGGAAATTTTACATCTTTTGTTTTTACCTAGATGGAGGAAACACATTCTTCTTAGCAAAGTTATGTCAAGAATAGCAAATTAAAAAAAAAAATCCAATGTACTCAATACTAATATGAAGTCAATATATAAACAACTACATGCCCACATGAATGATAAAACATAAATATAGTCTAGCAAGAGGGAGGGAAGAGGAGGGAGAGGGAAGCAGAGAGAAAAGAGAGGGGAAAGGAGAGAATGGAGGGTGATTGGTGGGAGGAGGGAGGTCAATTGGCAAGATCTCACCTAATGTGCACAATATGAGGGTGTTCAGCAAGCCCTAGGGTGAAGGGCTCAACTACAACTTGAACTTTATCTTAGACTTGAAAACAGTGTAACCTAAACATTTGTACCTTC
This sequence comes from Loris lydekkerianus, assembly GCA_963574355.1. Lineage (NCBI taxonomy): Eukaryota > Metazoa > Chordata > Mammalia > Primates > Lorisidae > Loris > Loris lydekkerianus. Next base: position 2,437 of record CAUYPK010105063.1, read on the forward strand.
ACATTAATTTAAAATAAAAACTAGTTAGTGGGCTGATTTAATTATGAAAGAAAAGAAAAGAAAAAAAAATCAAGGTTCAAAATATTATTTATAGTAGCTATTTTTAATTCGTGAGATACTTGTAATCGTAAGTATCCGTACATATATGCTTATTGCAAAAAGAAACACAGAAAGAATAGTCAAGAAATCTAATAAAATTTGGGATGAATGGGAACAGATTACGAGCAGTAGGGAATAGAATGAGACTTACGTGATGTCACCCAGGTTAAGTGGTGTTGAAATTTTAAACATGCCAATTGTTAAAAACTGCCTTCAATGCCATGTGTTATCCTAAAATTCATCCATTTTAAGTATACATCTTGATGGTTTTTGTTAAATCTATACACCTGAGTAACTACGACCATAATAAAAATACACAACTTTTCATCACCTTAAAAAGTCACCTTAGCCTCCCACACACAGCCATAGGCCACCCCTGAATGTGCTTCCTATCCATACATATTAAATTTGTCATTTCTAAGGCCTCATATTAATGTAATCACAATGTATATATTCCTTCAAGTTTGGTTTCTTATTCAGAGAATAATTTTTTGAGAATGATTATGTTGTTCAGCTTATCAGTAATTTCTTCTCTTTATTTCTGAATACTATACTAGCTCATGACTATTCCATATTTTATCTCTTCGTCTGGACATTTAGGTAGCTTCCAGCTAGCATTTGCTGCTGTAAACATTCATGTACAAGTTTTTGTGCCAAGATGTTTTCTTTTCTCTTGGATAAATACTTAGAGATAAAATGGATAAGTTGCATGTTAATGTATGTTAACTTTATATTAAAAAAAAAAATGCCAACAAGTCTTCTAAAGTGGTTGTGTTATTTTATGTTCCCACTAGCAATGTACGAAAGTTACAGTTGCTCCACCTTCTTGCCAACACTTTGTAGAGTCTTTTAGTCATTCTAGTGTGGGTGTAAGGTATTTCATTGAGATTTAAATTTGCATTTCTCTAAAGACTGATGGGGTTGAGAATTATTTTTGATCTTTTGGCCTTTCATGTATCATCTTTTCTGATGTGTTAAGATATTTTGCCTTAAAAAAAACCTGGCTGTCTTATTGTTAGAATGTAAGGGTTCTGTATGTATCGTGTATGTAAGTGCATTGCCAGATACCTGTATCAGTATTACAATGTTTTTGTCCAGTCTATAGCTTGCCTTTTTGTTTTCTTACTACTGTCTACTGAACTGCAGAAGTCACTACATTTATTTTTTGACAAAGCTCAATTCACCAATCTTTTCCTCATGCTTCATGCACTTTTTGTATCCTATATAGGTAAATATTGCAAAGGCCAAGGGAACAGATATTTTCTCCAATACTTTCATTTATAAGTGTTTGAATTTTATCTTTTGCATTTAGGTATAGATCTATGAAATAGTATTTATTTTGTATGGAGGGGTAATGATCACGATTTCACCTTGTCCCGTAAGAGTATCCAGTTGTTTCAGAACTGTATGTTAAAAAGATTTTCTTTTCTGCATTGAATTAGCTTAGCAACTCTGTCATAAAACAATTCAACATAAATTCTGGGGTCTATCTCTAACTATCTAGTCTGTTTTGCTGATCTGCATGCCTATCCTTATGCCAGTATCACAGTGTTTTGATCACTTAAGCTTTGTAGAAAGTCTTAAAATTAAGTAGGAAAGTCCACCACCTTTTTTCTTTTTCAAAATAGGTTTGGCTATGTTAGTTCCTCTTCATTTGTAAACTATTCTTAGAATCAATTGAACTTTGGTTGGAACTGCTATGAATCTATAGGTTATTCAGAAAAAAATTGACATCTTAAAATATTGAGTGTCGGATCCACCAATATGTTATATTTCTCCATTTCATTAGGTTTTTTAAAATTTCTCTCAATGATGTTTTGTAGTTTTCAGCATATAGGTCATCTTGTGACATTATTTAATTAAATTTAACCCTTAGTATTTCACAATTTTGAGTCCTATTTTAAATGTTGTTGTATTTTTAATTTCAATTATTGTTTCTTGCTAGTATATAAAAATGTAATTGGTTTTTGTATATTGACTTTTTGCCTCCTGCAACTTTGTTAAAGGCAATTATTATAGTAACTTTTCTTGGTATAATCTTTAGAAATTTTTACATAGTGATCATATTTTTTGCAAATACTTTCAGGTATAAAATAATTGTAGTCTAGAAAATGCTCTGCTGACCTTATGTTCAAATGGATCCTGTCATTTGAAAATCTTCTAAATGTCTAAAATACTCCCTGTTCTTTTGGTGTTTGTGATTTGTTTTCTCATACAAAGATTCTAAGTTTTCCTGTCTCTTGGCTCAGTCTTCTAGAAAATATAGAATGTGAACCAAATCACACAAATTTATTGCTTAATTTTCAGTCTCTATTCTTCTGTTGCTTTATTGCATGGCTAGGACCATTAATACAGTATTGAATAGAGCAAGTAAGAGTAGGTGTTCTTCCTTGCCGTATTCTTAGTCTTTGGAAGATAATATTCACTATCTCACCATTACAATTGTTTTTAATTATAGGTACTTCAGTGATGTCACTTATCAGTTTGAAGAAGGTTCTTTTTATTTTGAGTTTGTTAAAAATTTTACCATGATTCAGTATTAAATTTTGTCAAAAAAATTTGGTACATCTACTGAATTATATAGGTTTTCTTATTCATTCTGTTAATACGGTGAACTAATTTGATTTTTGAATGTTAAAACAGTCTAGGATAACCCTATTTGATCATGATATAGGTAGTATTCTTTTTATATATTTCTATATTCTATTTGTTAATATCTTTCTAAGATCTTTTGTGTCTATGTTCATGAGGGATGTTGTTCTTTAGTTTTCTTTTCTGAGAATGTCTTTCTCTGGTTTTAATATCTGAAAAATGCTGTTCTAATGGATCCGGTTAAGAAAACTTTTCTCCTCTTCTACTTTCTGGAAAAGTTTATGTAAGGTCGGTATTATTTGCTCCTTGAATCTTTGATAAAATTCATCAGTGAAGCTATCTGGGCCTTTCTTTACGTTGTTGATTTTATATACCATTTTTGTTTTGAAATTTAAAATAATTGAAAGGTTATAAATATTGCACAGAAAGTGTCTGTATCTTTTGACCCAGTTTCTCCTAATGTTAACATTGTGTGCATCCGTGGTACATTTGTCAAAACTAAAAAGTTAACACTGATCTACTACTATTAACTAAACTCTAAACTGAGTATAAATTTTACCCATTTTTCTACTAATGTCTTCTAGTATCTAATCTATGAAGGGTTGGGATGTTTTACATTATAACTCAATTTATTTAGCATATATGTTGTTTTTTCTTGTGTCAATTTTAGTAATTTGTATCTATCAGGAAATTTGTCCATTTAAGTTGTCATATTTATTGCCATTGAGTAGTAAATTCCTTTATTATTCTTTTCATGGCTGTAGGATCTGTATTAATGTTCATTTAATTATTACTGAAATTCATAATGTCGTGTTATCCTTTTTATTGTCAGGATCAGTCTATAGAGGTTTATCACTTTTATTATTTTTTTGAACTAACTAGCTTTTGCTTTTTCTGATTCACTCTATTCTTTATTTCCTATTTCACTAATTTGTGCTCTCATCTTTATTATTTCCTTATTGCTTCTACATATTTTGAGTTTAATTCGTTTGCTTTTTTTACCTTCTTAAAATGGAAACTTAGTCCCTTGAGTTTCAATTTTTCTTCTTTTCTAATAAAAAAAATGTAAAGGCACATCTTTGTCTTCAGCACTATTTTAACTGCATTACACAATTTTTGAAATGTTAATAAGTCATCCTTTTATTTTTATTCAATTCAAATATTTTCTAATTTCTTTTGTACTTTCCCATTTCTGGCACATTTAGAAATGCTTTAAAATTTAAATATTTAGGGATTTTCCAGATGTATGTATGTTATTGATTTCTAATTTAATTCTATGTGATCAGAATAGACATTGTATGATTTTAATCCTTTTAATCTTGCCAAGACTAATTTATGACATAGCAGATAATCCATCCTCATGAATGCTTCATGTGCACATAAGAAGAATGTGTATTCTGCTGTTATAACCACGCTGATAGTTCACATATTACAAAAATAAATTAAATCAATAAATATGGGGAAAAATTCATGTGGGACAAAAATAGGACCAAATGAAAAAGGTAATCTGCATTACTTTTGAACACAGTACTAGGACTTTATATACTCAGTGTGATATGTTCTGAAGAAAAAAATAACTTAAGTTTGATGGAGGTAATAGTATGTGTACAGTAATCATGAAGCTATTTTGTGTGTATTACAAAACTGAGTAAATGAAGAAATACTGAATCAAGATTATCACTACGGAAGAAGGAAAACACAAATGTGGAATGAGTGAAAGAGAAGAATTCTGTGGTTTGGGATAAAATTGGGGATACTGGTATGAATTTATGATTAAAAATATATACTGTGGGTATATATATAATACAGTATATATATATATATATATATACCCACAGTATATAGGTCAAGCAGATATATATATAAATTTATATATTTAATACATATTTCTAAGACAAAGCTAAGAAATATATTTATATTTCTGAGGGTTTCAGATACAAAGACAATTCCATAGCATTGAGCATATGTTAGATCTTGGCTTTTAAGTCCCATTCACCATTAAATGGAACTAATATTGCTTCAAGAAATGGCTGTATCTAAGTTTTGAATAAGAAAAGAACAAGATAAATTTGCAACATCTTTTTGTGCCAGAAATTAAGTAAATACAAAAACAAACAAATTTTAAAAGTGGTGGGCATACAGAGGTCTTAGCAGACAGCTTAATGGGACTTTAACCTGCTCAATTTTGGTCTTTTGACCTTCAAAAATACTGACTATAAATGTATTAAAATGCGAGTAATTTTCTAAAAAGGATTTCTAAATATAAAGTGATACTAAAATAAACTAATTTAAAAAGAAGCACAAACCTACCCGCAAATGTGAAGGTGAGGAAGGAAAGTTCTTTACTAATTTAAAAAGAAGCACAAACCCACCCACAAATGTGAAGGTGAGGAAGGAAAGTTCTTTACAAAAGGACTCTAATCAGTCTTGGGAGAAACCTACAAGTAAACCTACACTTGGACTGGGGCAGGCTCTAGGGTGTCAGGTTACTATGGGAACACAAAAGAAAAGCTTGATAGCAGAATGGCAGAGGTAGAGGACTTAGAGGAGGGGATGCCCGAAATGAATTTTGAAGAAAGGATCAGGAGGTACCCAAGTGGTAGATGTAATCATTTTCATAAATATTGACTCAGACACAGATCGTGGATGAAAACAAAAACCACTTAGTGAAAGTTTGTTGGCTAACAGAATATTCACATAGTCTCAAATGTTAAGGCATAAAACAAAAAGTAGTCTAGTGCCCTTTTCCTACTCCTTCAGCTTCTATCCCTCTCATACATCCATGCAATCATACATACAAGAAATGTTTACTGAGCACCTATTAACTTGGAATATGTGTGGTGATGGACTACGACATGAACAAAGCAGGCTAGACAACATGCTCAAAGAACCATTGGTGCAGCATGTCTCTGAGCCTGTCACCTGCTTTCTTGATTCTCAACCATCTGCTCCTTTTCTTTCAGAGATTAAAAATCTCCTAAATCTTAGATTAAGCACGAATAATTTGTACAACCTTTTCTGCTATCTTAACTTCTGAAATCCTTTACTTCATATTTTCATCTGAACCCCATCTGGCTGCATAATTTGAAACCTTTTTCATAGCTCTCTAGACTTTGGTTTAGAGGGTCTTTCATGTCTGCTGCTTCTTCTTCACATTGCAGTTGAAAGCAGCTTTCTTCTATGCACCTTCCCGGATTAACCATGACAGCTCTTGGGGTGAGTAGTGTATTTGATCAAACTAGACTCTGGGGATATAACAGCCCATAAAATGTTCTTCCTCTCAAAGATCTAAGTGGTGTGGTCTGGGGCAGTAGACCCAATGAGCAATGAGGACCTTGCCCTTTTTGTGTCACAGGGTATTTGTAAAACCTAGTTGATTTGCAGCCAAGTCAAGTCTGGGTGCCAAATTCCCTTCTGTGATACTGGGAGCAAACTGCATATCTCAGAGCCCTTTCTACTTTTTAACCTGGGGCCAACTCCCCAGCAGGTTAAGGTACTCACCTAACTAAGACTGGGATCTTGGGCATCTTCTTGGAGACTTTAAAGAAACTTGTGTCTCCTTTGTTGTCAGTGAAGTACACACCAGCAACACTGGTCACGAGGTTTCCAGGGAAGGTGAACAACACTCTTTCATCCTCACCCTGGTTGGCCCAATCCCAGGCCTGGCCTCCAATAAGCAAGCCTCCTCCACGTTTTATAAACTTGACCAGCTTTTCAGTCATGGTTTCATTGTAGGCATCAATGCAGTAAACCCCCAGGGAGTCTTTCACTTCTGGCTCAATCTTTGCCTCCACTCCGGAGCCCTCGAGGATTTTGGCCAAAGGTGCCAGGGATGGGTGCACACCAATGGGAGCCCCAGGGGAAGAACAAAGCCACCCCACTGCATTGAGGAGAAAGGGAGTCAGCTGGGTCTCCACCAAGTAGTCCTCATGGGACACGACCACCAGACGGCCTCGGCCATAGGAGGAGGCAGCAATGAGCACCTGGCCCATGTCATTCACCATCACTGGGAATGAGGCCTCTCCAATAAGAAGCAGTTCACATGGGATGGCATCTTCAGGGATATCCCAGCTTGTCACTCCATTCATAAGGGCCTCAAACGCAGCAGAAGGAGTTGCCATGGTTCTGTTTGTTTCTGTAGGGAAGAAAGCATACACTCAGGTTGGTGAAAAATGAATAACCAAAGAAACAACCAACAGTTCTCTGCTCCACCGACTGGGTAGTTCTTCCCACTGTGCAGACAACATGGGCACAGGGGAAGGACCCAAGCACTCCATGTTAGTGCCTTCAGTCCCAGGAGATCCCACTGTGCCCTGTCCGGTTAAATTCATGTGGTCAAACTTAGGAAGCTTGACTTTTTTCCCGTTGAAGAATGAAACAGAAGGGAGAGATGAGGGTGGAATTGTATTCCCCAGAGAGACATTTTGAAGTCCTAACTCCTAGTACCTGTAAATGAGACCTTAGTGGGAAAAAGGCTTTGCAGATGTAATGGAGTTCAGATGAGGCCATAATGGATTAGGATGGGCACTAGTCTGATGACTGGTATTTTTATACGAAGAGGAAATTTGGACACAGAGTGACACAGATACACAGGGCAGAATGCTGTCAGAAGGTGGAGGCAGAGATTGCAGTGATGAGACAACAAGCCAGGGAATGCCAAGCATTGCTGGCAAACACCAGAAGCTGGAGAGAGGCACAGAGCAGATTCTGCCTTGAAGCCTCCAGAACAAACTACACTGCTGACACCTGGATTTCCCATTTCTAAGCCTCCAGCATTGTGAGGGAACCAATTCCTGTTATTTTAAGCCATACCATTTGTGGTACTTTGTTACAGCACCTATGGGAACTAATAAAGTATGCAGCATGCTGTCACCTTCACCTGGGCACATTCCATCATCTTGTCCCCTGCCTCCCTTTCCCTGCTGATTTTATCACTTCCCACAAAGAGAACCCAGAGCCTGTCTGAAAAGTCTGGGCTCCAGAGATGGCTCTTTGGTCAATGTCACTGGCTAGGTAAGAGGAAAGTGGAAGTCTCTGTGGCCTGAATCCAAGTCTCAGACAACCAGGGGCAGAAGGTAGCAAGTTATAAAATTACAGCAGAGTCTTACTTGCACCTAGGACACAAATGAAAAAGGTTGGTGTTTGTGGATGTCAACTCACAAATATCCTCTATTTCTTCACCATGAGCTCCCCACCAAGGATGCTCTACAGTTGTATCTCCACTGCATGCACTATACTGAAACAGCTCCTGGACAGACATGTTTTCATGATTAGGACACCCAGGGCATCTCATCTCACTGACCACTTAGCAGCCCTGGACACTGTTCTTCCCATCCATGAAGCCACACCACCTCCAACAGTGTGCTGCGACTTCATGGACCCAAGCCAAACACTTCGTCTTCAACCTCTGGAACCACTTACTTTCTGTCCTTTTGGCACCACTTCTTGGAATATGTGAATAGTCTTTAAGTTTTTAATTTTTGGCTTGTACCTCCTCTCTATTTCTCTTGTCAGAGACATGCTCAGTTTTACGGTAACGTACAAAATGAATAAAAGCTCGGGGTCTGGAGGTACCAATATCTGGGTTTCAATCTCAGCTCTGCTGCTTACTAAAATTGTGAGACTTTGGCAACATATCTCAGACTTAGCGTCCTTGTTCATTAAACAGGGAGAAGAGTATCTACCACATAAGGCTGTCCTGAAGATTGGAGGAAACAACGCAGATCGAAGGCATTTTCATCAGTATTCAATAATATATAGCTATATATACATACATACCTACTCATATATGCTTCTAATTACTTGGTTAAGAATAAACCATTTAAGTTTATGAATAATAGAGAGTTCTTGCAAAGTGAAAAAGAAATTTAGCCCAAGAGAACTAAGAGAAAGAGAATGAGGAGAAGAAGGAGAAGGCAAAAAGATGATGATGAAGGTAGCTCATAATGTCTATAGTCAGAAATGCTATGGGAATACTGTCACAGTCTCCTGGAATGATGGAGAACGTCTGTGCTTTTTTGAAAAAGCAGTCTGACAGTTACAACTCAGTTGCAAAGATGTTCCTATCCTTAGACCCAGAAAACCCTCTTCTAATAAAAGAAATAAGGGCAGCAGTAATGAAGACATATGTACAAAGATGCTAACTGACGTACAAAACCACAGATGGAGATAGATAAATGAAAGCCTATAAATAGATTGACAAGGAACATTTCCCAGGACCTTTCCAATTGTTGCAGGTGCAGTATCTCTAACCCAAACCCATACCCATCCAACTTCCACATGCCTCCAGATACTCCATTGTACCCAGAATAAGACCCTATGCACAGCCCCCAGGCACCCACCTATACAAGCCAAAGTCACATTGGTGGCAAATGGTAGACCTAGGATTCAAGCCCAGGAGGCCTAGTGCTACAGTCCACATTCTTAAGCACCAGGAATATATAAGTAACTGTTAAATACCAGTCTTTTATATGTGTAGGAAATATTTGTAGGCTACACTTCAACAAGCTATTAATAGCACTGATTACATTAGGAAGGACCATGGTGAAGAGTTTTCTTTATCTAGGAGTCTGCATCCTTTGATGCAGATGAATTGCATGAATCAAGTCTGATCCTTTGATAAATTGTTATGTAGATATCTTTCCTACAATTAAAAAGAGCACTGAGGTAATACAAATCCAATCAAGTGAACACATTCAATGATCAAGTACACTGTATAAAAGATTAGGCAGATAGGTCAGCTGATCCTACCTCCTGGGCCCTAAACTGTCTTCCTTCATCTCCCACCAGGCTGTGCACTTACTTTCCCACCTATAAATTTCATTTCCCCTCCTGGAATCTTGCAGCTGGTTGTAACCAGCTATCAGTAACTCTAATGTTTGACTTTTAAACCAAATGCGCTCTCTTTATCCCTGAATCCGTTTGTTCTCCTAGCTTTGTGAACACAAAATGAACACAATCTGTGGGAAATTTCTCTTTTATTTCCCTCCCTAACCTCTTATGGTTCCGGCTTTCTCTCCCTAGGCCACTCCGGCTCATTTCAGCTTGATGGACTAAAAATCACCCCCAAAGCAGAAAGTACATGTGACACAACCTGTGACTCAAGGAGACAGCAGAGTTTCCACTCCTACCGAGCAGTGCCATGGCACCTAAAGAGTTGTATGGAAGGGAAGGTGGGTGGAGGGCCATCGGGACGCTGTGGCACCCTTATCCTGTATTATGGTTAGATTTCAGTATGGGTCTGAGGTCACAGAATATGTTTTATTCTCTGAATGAACAAGTGTTTCACTACTGGATGACTGAATGATAGATGTGGGTGTAAGAGCAAACCTAGGATCATTGATATTTCTTCAGCAAATGACCTTGAAAATTGATCAACATCACACAATCCAGTTCCCGAGGTTTTTTCTTCATGTGGTTTCCTTCCAGAATGCTTCTTTTTTCCTTATACATGCAGTGTCTTTTCCAATGTCCATCAACTTCTACTAAGGCAGAATTGGGGCTAGTTCAACTCTTCTTTTGCATTCTGTCCTAGACATTCCCAGCTCAATCTTATTTTTCATTTAGAAATTGTTTAATTCTATGAACATCTAAAAAGAATATGTAATGCACATAGAAGAATACAGACGGTTAAATAATAAGATAACCTAAAAATCAAACTAACTCCCATATACCTACCATCCCTCTGGAAAAAATAGACTTTCACCACTATCTTTGAAGCCCCTCTTGTTATTCAACCCCTACCCCCTGCCACATGAATAAGTAGGATCGGGAAACTTTGCTTTGTTCTATTTCCTTATTTTTGTCTCACAGCACTTCCTTTCTAATTCCTGAGTCCCCAGGGCTCTTTCCCCTGCTCACCTTTGCTCACTCATCTGGGGGACTAGCCCAGGAGTGGGAAGACCTGCGTATTTTTTTTAATCCGGGTGCTGAGTCCCTCTAGCTGTGATCTGTTCGCCTCATAGGGTGTTTATCAAATGCACAGGGTGTAAGAACCGACGTTCTAAAGTCCCAGGGCTGTCTGTGCTAAGCTTGGCCTCTGGCGCAGGCCTTCCTCCTTCCCTTGAAGGCCCAGGGCCAGGCCTCAAAGAACAAGTCAGTGATGTCAAAGAGGGAGCTGAGGGGGCCACCGGTGTGTGTTTGGGGGGGGGGGGTAGCTGGGAAGAAGGGGAGCTCGGAAAAGCTCGCCACCGTGCGCTGGCTGGAAATTCTCCAGGCCGCAGCCCCCGAGGTCTGTGGAGAAGGCCAGGGTGCACAGGCCACTGCCCTCTCCTCCAAGCGCGCGAGCACGCACGCATAGACACAGACACAGACACGCACAAACTCACCAGCCTCCGGGAAACAGTGCAAGTAGGAAAGAGATCTCAGTCCCAGGCACTGTATTTGCAAAGATCAAAGGGCAATAGGACAGAAGTGATGCTCTGTCACCAGCTACCTGCGTGACTCTGAGCAAGCCCTGCCTCTTCCCCGGCTACGGTATTCCCGGGCTTATTCTCATCAGATAAAGCAGAGGATTAGATGCTGTTTTCTCTGGATCAGGCCTGGACATAACTCTACTACACAAAGCAAGCACACAAAAACATCAGTTGTCAGAACCTGGAGGAGGAGCAATGCTGCAGGAGGGAGGCAGAGCCCGGGAGCAGAGCAAAATCAGCCGCAGAAACAGCGATACAAAGGGACAGGGATTCTCTGTCCCAGATTTGGGCACACCCAGACCTGCGGCGCGCCGGCTCGGGCTGGTCCCCCCCAGCCCCCATCACTCCCCTGCGCAGCCCTCCCCCAACACCCAGGCCGAGTCCGCCGTTGCCAGCTCCTCCTCTGGCCTGAGAGCTTTTCGGAGAGAGACACTCACCAGGTCACCTTGCAGTTTCCACTGGGCAGTGAGGAGGACAGGGCTCCGCGCAGAGGGACGCACGGTCCAGCGGGCAAGGGGTTTCCCTGCACAGCAGTGTCCAGCCCGAGAGGGGATCTGGGAGGAGACCGGAGCGGGAGTAGAGGAGGGGTTTCCCTAAGAGTCTCCTCCTCTCTACTTCCTCCGGGGCTGGAGTGGGAGCCCGAGGGGGCGGCGCTTGGAAGGGGACAGCGCTTCTTTGTGTCGCCTGCCCCAGAGGCTCGGCATTGCGGCGGCTTAGGGACGCCCATCCTGGCAGTGTGGAAGGCCGTTTTATTGAAGACGTAAACTTCTTTGACTACACATTAGTAAGGAAAACGCCAAACAGGCTGCAGTAGATACATTCTGGGTCGTATTCAATTCTTAAGAAAACCTTAAGTCTCAATCTAGTTGGGGAAATGTACCTTGATGTATTGCCAAGGAAAAACCACAAACTGTAGAAATTGTGGAATAAACTTTCGTTTCTATAAGAAAAAAAAAAGGAGGAACCCCGCTTATATTTGCTTATATTTGGTGGGGAGAAGAAAGAAACTGTAAATTTGCCTTAACCTGAGGTTAGGGGGAAGGCAACTTTTTATATAATTTCCTTGTTTGCGTTGTTACGTGTGTCACTTTTGTAAATTGAAAATAGTATATTTCAAGCAAACCATAGGTAGCTATAATGTGTTCTTCCACGCATGGTTAAATCCCATTTTCCTTACTGACAACCAGCTGACAGCTGCTCCACCTAAGAGTGGCCTGTCCCTACCCACCTCCAATAAGGTGCTCACTCCAGGATGTGAAATGCAGGATGGGATGACGGTTTAGAACCCCGACTGCCACCAGGTAGACCAAATTCAAACCTCAGCTCTACACTTTACCAGCTGTGTGTTTTGGGGCAAGTCGCTTAATTTCCCTGTGCCTATGCGTTATTACCTGTAAAATGAGCGTGATAAAATTAATATCTGTATCACAGATTCATCGTGAGCCTTACATTAGGTGAGTTAATGCTTTCAAAGTTCTTAGCTTAACACTCATAGAATACTCAACAGAATAAAAATTCAAGCCATTCTAAGATTTAGTATTTCACGCTTTAGGAAAATGCGTGCTTTTTAATCCTGACTAGGGTTTTGGTTCAAATCCAAGCTGTATTTCCTTTCCCCATCTACTCTCAATTCCCTTTCTCCAAATTGAATCATTATAAACAACCAAAAGCGCCATGGAGGTGGGTGGGCTCAGTGGCAGAGTTTACACAGAGAAAACAGTAACTGATGTCAAGAGAAACAGAATTCAGGATGCCGCAGAGCCAAGGCCTGAGAGACCGTGAGCACATTCTTCATCTTCTTCAGGGTCCAGGTTCTTCAGCAAAACGAGGAGGGCTGGTGGCAGGCTCACCAAGCCCTTTCCAGGTCTGAAACGTCAGGACTTACAGTGCTGCAAGTCACAACCCTGTAATACGGAGTTTCATGCAAAAATCTTAAATCTGAAACTAAACCGCATACATTGCTTATATAAAAATAAAGCACAAAGTATACACGGGAAAGATACAAGGTAACTTACCTCTGAGGAGGGGGGCGCGAGACTTGCTGGGAAAAGGGTTTTGACTGTTTTATTTCATAGGAAGGAAGGGGGAGGTAGAAAGCGCAGAAGCAAAGATGATAAAATGTCATCATATGATAAATCTGTTGTATTTTTTTTTTCTGCGTAGTTTTTAAATATTTCATAATGGAAAATGTCTTAAAAGGACAGAGATGTATCGGGTTCTTGATGGTCAGGGTCCCTGAACAGAAGACACGCAGCTCGAAAGAAAGAAGAGAAAAAAGCAGAAACAGACGCAGAGACGGGAAACTGCAGAGAACCCTCTTTGAAAGACATCTTTGGCTTTGAGCCCAAGAACTCAAGGGTCTCAGGCCCCAAACCCGCCCATTCCACAGCCTCGCAGGCCCCCTCCATCGCGCTCCCCGGGGACCCGGGCCCTGCGCTCCCTCTCGCACCGGCGCCTCAGTGGACCCGCGCCGGGAGCCGCCCGTGACTTGGCCTGGGCGGCCGGGCCCGCTCGGGCTCCAGAAACCATCGGTGGGCAAGACTCACCCGTCGGTGCCGCAGTCCCCACACTAGGCTACTTCAGAGTGGGAAGGGAGTCCTGCCAGAGATGTGACAAGGCGACCGGCCAGGAGGCCTGGTTATTTGAAAAGCCACGGTGGAAGGGTGGTGGGTGGAGCGTGGGGAGCAGGGGGCTACACTGCAGAGGAGGGGCCAGGAAGGGGCAGTCCCAGGGAGCCCACTGGTCGCCGCCGTGTGGGGGCGGAGCCTGCCGGCCGCCCCCGGACTGCAGAAGCGCCTTGGTGCCAATTTCTGCCCCAAGATGCGCCCCCAACCGCAGGATGAAGGCCCTGGCGCCCGCCCTGGGAGTGCAGTAGGATAATTTGTTAAAAAGTAAACTGGTAAGACTATTTATTTAAATAATAAATAATAACTGACTTTTATATAAAATAATATGTAACTGTTTCCAAAAATGGGTTAATTCTACATATACTGTTTGCCAAGAGTTAATCAATCTCTCTCTCTTTCTCTCCATATATATATGTAGGGAGTGTATATATATCACACTATGTTTATGTATCATTTTTAAAAATAAAACAATGACTGCAGTAATAAAAACCTTTAAAAATTTTTTATTGTATATACTTATAAACACAAAAATTATATGGACTAGTCAAACTATGGGTTACTCCCCTAGTTTAGTTACTTCAAGGAGGAGAGTGAATTGCTTGTAAGTAATTTTTCTCTATGTACATTATTAATGTTTTAATTAATAGTTGCATGCTATTTTGTAATAAAAATAAATTAATCAACTATAAAACTAGGTAAAATATCCTTGCTGGTAGTGACTTCTTTGTAAATATGATTTTTCCTGTGTGAAGTTTTCTTGAACGTTGTTCCTAGTTATTACCATTTTAATTAATTAAGAATGAGCTATAACACTTGACTTTGCAGCCAGGACTTGGCTTTAAGCCTAACCAGTCCTGCCTTGAATCTCATCTGCTTGTCTAGCTTGGTGAGCTCAACTATAGAACCTGGGGTGGGGGAAACTACTTGTTTCTCTCTTTGGCTCACCCCATGGGCCTGACGGACGTCTGCATAGCCCCTGTAGATTCCTCAGTTTCCTCACCCCTCACTGCCTTGGCCCCTAATTTGCCTAGGGAGAGGGTGTCCCCAAACCAAACTATCCTCAGGAGTAGATCATTATAAAATATCATTATAAAAGAGCATTATAAAACTTTTTCCCCTATTACAAAACACTGCCCAGACTGGACCTTCCATAGGAAGGTGGATTCAGCGGTAACGGGGATAGAGTCTGACTTCTTGTATCAGTGAAAGGTTTAATTAAAACTCCCCAAACTAAAGGAAGCAACAACTGTGTTTTATTCCTTTTTTTTATTCCCCTTTTTTAAAGTCATAAACAGATAATCTGTAATGTCCACTGGAAGGGTGGATGGGTGGAAAGCATAGAGGAATATGAGGGTAAGAAAAGTCTCTAGGATCATTGTTCAACAAAACAAACAGCAACTTGATGTGAAAACTAACCAAATCACAAATTTCCTGTGCTGTTAAGTTTTCTACTCTCATTCATGATCTTTCCTTTTAATCTTCCCACTCTCCTCATAAACTGTTTACTTTCTACATCTCCCAATACTTTCCTCAAAATTTGAGCTGGTTCTACCTTCTGTTCCTTGACTCCAGACACCAAAAGTATTACTTCAATTTAAAATCCTATATCATTTCTTATTTTTACTTCCCCTGGAGAGTTTGTTTTTCTTTCCAGTTTTTGCCCAGAATATCTGAGTAATGAAGACTGCTGTGAAATCTGGAGACCATTGAAATAACTTTTGAGATATTGAATTCTGTAAATACTCAGAAATGGGAATGAACAATTCATTAAAAATCTATAGTAAAAATATTATGCAGTTTTTAAAAAATGAGCTCAATTATGCCTTGAATAATGTTCTCAATAAATTGAGTGAAAAATTTATGATCCTACCTTTGCTGGGAATGGTATATGTTAATCTAAGCACAGTAAAAATAAAGACATATTTGCCACTTCAAGAACTTGGGAAAGAGTTGGTCAGTAATTTTTTCTTTAGTCACTTTGTGTTTTAAAAGGTTACAAGTAGCATTTTGAAATTATAAATAAGATTATCCAGTAATACTATTCTTAGGTATATACCCAACAGAAATGCATACACATGTTTACCAAAAGGCATATGCCAGAATCTTCAAAGCAGCACCGTCCATGTTAGTCTGATACGGGAACTGCCCAAATACCATCCTACTTTCTCAGTCCTACTGCCACCCTTCTTTATCAGTTGGGTATTATCAACAGTAGAATATTTAAATAAATTGTGGCATAATCACAATGAAATATTGTACAGCAATAAGAATAAAAGATTAGCATTATGCACAATATAGCAGAATCTTACCAACATACTGTAGAGTGAACCAAGCCAGAAACACAAAATTCTATACTGTATGATCATATTTACACAAATAAAAAAATAGTTTTTATATTAAACTCAAAAGATTTATCTTTTAGCAAGGTATTGACTGATAGAGGGCACAAGGAGGAGCTCTGGGTTATTAGTAATATTCTCTTAATGAGTTTAGGGGCCCATCTAACAACATGATCACTTTGTGAAAATTTATCAAACCACACATTTATAACATATTTATATACAAGCACACATGCAAATATCACATTTTAATAAGGTATTAAGATAGTATTTTAATTCTAGAAATGTAGTTGATTAAGTACTCTGAATCATACTGCTGATGCAAACAATACATATAAACAATATCATATAGTCATCAATAAAATAATATGAAAGTAAAGAGTCTGCAAAGTCAAAACAACCTAAAGCCAGGAAACACTGACGGAAGTAGGCACAAAGGCTGGCTTTCATCATGGAGCTTCTACACAACCGTGGAGAATGTACGGGGAACAATTCTGTGGTTTCCCGCCTAGGACTTTAAGACCAGGCCCACATGAAGGGTATAATTTAAAAGGACATTCCTGCACGATGCTTAGATACCAAAGAGGTATGCTTACTGGGGTAAAAGTAAATAATAAATAAATTGCACAACACAGAAGAAATCAATGCTATTTGCCTGCCTTAACCCCGCTGGAGGGTGAAAGGGAAAAACATGTCTGAGAATGAGTAAGTAAAAGAACAACCAAATCAACTCTCCACATAGGTGTGTAATATAAATCCAGGCTACCTCTGTGGACTGACA
Source organism: Loris lydekkerianus (assembly GCA_963574355.1). Lineage (NCBI taxonomy): Eukaryota > Metazoa > Chordata > Mammalia > Primates > Lorisidae > Loris > Loris lydekkerianus. The sequence continues at coordinate 19,289 of CAUYPK010105063.1, forward strand.
ATACCTAAGCAAATAATTAGAAGTGGCACCAGTTAGTAGTTTCACCAGATGAAAGAAGCATATACAGATGTTTTCTGAAGAAAATGAACTTCAATGCATCTAGAAAGAATTTCTACATAAAAAATAATCCAGACAAAAAGAGCAGCTTATATTAGTAATTTTTTAAAAATCACATAACACTCAAGGACACAAAATACCATGAATAAAAGCCATCAGAAATAAGAGACATCAGAAATGAAGAATTCAGACATTAGAATTACTAGGCATAGAATATAAAATAGCCATGTTTAATGTATTTGACCAATAAAAGAGAAGCTGAGAAACTTGAACAGAAAATAAATATCAAATGAATCAACTAGAACTAGAAATGAAAAATATAATAGTTGAAATAGAATGGTTCCAAATAAAGATTCATTAAAGAGACTAAATACAAGATTAGTTGAAAAAAGAATTAATGAACTAGATCTGGAGCAGAAGACATTGTTCATAATTTAGTCTAAAAGCCAAAATTTGGAAAATATAAAAGAGAATAGACCATATGGATGGCAGAGTAAGAAGATCTAGCACACATCTAGTGTGAGCACCAAACGGATATATTGGAAAGATTATACAAGAGTTTTATTGGAAGAAATAAATGCTGAAGTTTTTCCAGAGATCTTGAAAGATACCAATCCTTAGATCCAGAAAGCCTGGCAAATTCAAGCAAGATGAATAAAAGAAATACTCATCTAAATATTTTATAGTGAACAAAAGAACAGAGAACACTAAAGGGAAAAAAATCAGAAGTAGTCCAATGGGCAGAAAAGGAACAGATCACTTACAAATAACTGAGGATTATGTGCCTCACAGCCTTCTTGACAGAAAAAAAAAAAAAAAAAACTTAATAAACTAATATTTTTAATATATAGAGAGAAAGTAATTAATCTAGAATTTTGTACACAGAAACCATCTTCTATTGCAAAATTCTTTAGAAATGCCATTCTCAAACCAATAAACACTCAGAATTTATTACCTAAAGACCTACATCAAGGAAATTCCAAAGGATGTATCTCAAAAAGAAGGATAATAATTTTAGACAACTAGGCTGAGATGTAAAACAGAATGGCAAGAGACTTCTAATTCTGGCACTGAGAGAATATCTTTGGAACAACTGAAGACTTTGAAAAGCAAACAACACAAGCAGGACTTGAGCAGCTACAATTTCTGATGGGCAGAAAACACATGAGTTCCATATTCACTATGGCTTTTTTTCCTTATGGATGTTTTCCATTTCACACTGCAGGGTAACTGAGGCCAAACAGAAAGTGTTATCCTTACTGGTTCAAGACTGAGAAGCCATTTGGTAATCAAAGAGTAAAGTTTCAGACATGAAAACACTTTGGAGAAGTGAATGTAAAAATCTATACACAAATTCCCCTTAAATCATGGGCTAACTCCTAACCTATGCATGCACAGGGAGAGACCCCAAGGAAACCTGAAGAAACGTGTCCAAAAGTCTAAACAACTGAACAGGCATTTCAGTAGCTACAGTGTTAAAGAGATGAAGAGGTGAAATCCAAGCCCCAACATAAAAGATTCTTATAAACGTGCTATGATTTCAGTTGATACATAAGAAAATTCATGGCATATGAATAAGAACCATGCCTTAGGAGTAAGGACTATGCTTTTGGTGAAAGAGCAGACCTTAAGTGAACTAGTCCTAACAAAGCCTGAAACAACTGACCTGTTATAGTATGTAAGTAATCTTCCAATACTTTATCTGCTCATTCTCCCCAGAAATCCTTTAGAAAAACCGTATCAATTGGAATGTTAATAATTATCCACAATATCCTGCATTTAATCAAAAATTAAGGAAGAGGCTCAATATGTTGCTAAGAACTCAAGAGAACCAACAGGTAATAGAAATAGTCTCATAGAGGTTTACATATTTGAATTTGTAGACCAGTAACTTAAAACAACTCTGATTAATATATTCAAAAATAACAAAAACAAGGCTAGAAAACTTTAGCATAGAACTTAAAACTCATAAAAGAATGAAATGGATGTTTTAGAAATAAAAAATAATAGAAGTAATAGTTTAGTTGATGGTTTTAATGGCATGTTAAACAAACAAAAAAAAAAAAAAAGAGAGAGAAAAGAAAAGAAAACCAAAGAATTAGTGAACTGCAACAAAAGTCAGTAGAGCATATCCATACATAATCTAAGAGGACAGAAAGGATAATGCACAAAGTGATGAAAGGATATAGAAAGAGTATAGTAGAATTATGAGACATGGTGACAAGTTACGACATATGTGTAACCAGAGTTCCAGAGGAGAGAAAGAATGAAATAGAAGCAGGATGTTAACAACTAATGAATGAAAATTACCCCAAAGAGATGAAAGACATCAAACCACAAAATGAAGAAACTCCACATTTCCCAGGAAGATTAAATACAAAGAAAACTACACTAAAGCACATCATAACCAAACTGCTGAAAACCAAATTCAGAAAATCTGAGAAGTAGCCAGAACTAAAGGATACCATTCAAATAGCAAAAATATAGCTGATTATTTTATTTTATAAAATTTATTTGATTTTAAAAATTATATTTTATTTTATTTATTTATTTATTTTTATTTATTTATTTTTTTTGCGGTTTTTGGCCGGGGCTGGGTTTGAACCCACCACCTCTGGCATATGGAGCTGGCGCCCTACTCCTTTGAGCTGTTTGAGAAAGAGTCTCACTCCGTCCCCCTGGGTAGAGTGCCATGGCATCATTATAGCTCACAGCAACCTCAAACTCTTGGGCTGAACTGATTCTCTTGCCTCAGCCTCCCCAGTTGCTGGGACTACAGGCATACACCACCACATCTGGCTAGTTTTTCTATTTTTGGTAGAGATAGAGTATCACTCTTGCTCAGGCTGGTCTTCAACTCCTAAGTTCAAGCAATCACCCACTTTGGCCTCACAGTGTGCTAGCATTACAGGTGTGAGCCACTGCACCTGGCCATATTGCTCAGTTTTCAAAAGAATGATGAAAACAAGGATACACTAGAATTGCTAAGAGAAAGAAAGAAAACTTGCCAACCTAAAATTCTATGCCCAAGAAATATATCCTTCAAAGATAAAGGAAAAATAAAAATAATTTTTAATATACAAAAGCTGAGAGAAGTTGTTGCCAGCAGAATATGGTGTAAGAACTACTAAAAAGAATTTTTCATGATTAAGGAAAAATATTGCACATAGGAACACAGTACTGTAGGAAGGAATGGAGAACACTAAAAAGAGAAAATAGGTCAATATAAATAAATATATATAAATAAAATTGTATAATTCTAAAAATAATATAGAAAAAATAATAATATAAAATGTTTGATTCAAAAGAAAGCAAGAAAAGAGAAACAAAATAATAAACACATGGAACAAAGTGAAAACAATGAGCAGTTGTTCAACTTAAACCCAATTGCCAAGGATTGAATGTTTGTGTCCCTGCAAAATTCATACGTTGAAACCCTAACTCACAATGGAATGATATTCTGGGGTGGGCCTTTGGGAGATAATTAGGTTTGGATGAGGTCATGTATATGGAGCATCTTTGATAGTATTAGTGTCCTTATGAGAAAGAAGCTAAAGCTCCCTCTTTTGGCCATGTGAAGATAAACTGACAAGGGGGCTGTCTACAAACCTGTAACCCAGCCTTCACCAGACATGGAATCTGTTGGCACCTTTTTCTGAGAACGCGACCCTTTCCCTGCCAAGCCTCCATAACTGTGAGAAATAAATGAACTGTAAGCTACCCACTCTATGACATTTGCATTACAGCAGACCAATCTGATCAAAATACCAACTATATCAATAATTCTATTCATTGTAAATGATTAAAAATCCAATTACAAGACAGAGTTTACTTAAAAGAAAAATACTTCAAATATGAATACATAGAGATTGAAAACAAAAAGAGGGAAAATTATATACCATACAAACATTAACCAATAGAAAGCTAGTGTGGCTGAATTGACAACTGTATTACTATGACAAGAGTTCCTAGAGATAATAAAGACATTTCATAATAAAAGATCAAATCAGTGGAGCACAAAGCAATACAACAATGTTAAATTTGTGTCCTTAATAACATAACTTCAAAATTCATAAAAAAGTTGACAATAATAAAAGAAGTAATGGACAAATCTACAATTGTAGTTGATGGTTTAATACACCTTTCTCTTTTTTTCTTGCAGTTTTTGGCCTGGGTTTAAACCTACCACCTCTGGTATGTGGGGCCAGCACCCTACTCTGTTGAGCCACAGGCGCCACCCTAAATACACCTTCTCATCTTTCTCTGTAAGTGTATAAACCTCAGTAAGGATATACATACACAAGATTGGAGTAGCATAGTTAACAAATTTGACCCTCTTAACATATATGATACATATACACCCACCAACAATAAAATATACATGATTTCAAGTGCTTGTCAAACATTTTCTCAAACAGACCATATGTTGGGCACAAAGCAAAAAACTAAACAAAATAAAAAACATACAGATTAAATGGTATTAAACAAAACATAAATCAATAACTTCATTAGAAAATTCTCACATTTTGAAATTACAGAATGTGTTTCTAAACCAACAGTCCCCAAACTTTTTGGCTCTATGGACAAGTTTCAGGGAAAACAATTTTTCCACAGACCTGGGGAGGGTGGTTTGGGGATGATTCAAGCCCATTACTTTTCCACCTCAGATCATCAGGCATTACAATCTCATAAGGATTGTGCAACCTAGATCCCTCCTGTGTGCAGTTTATAGTAGGGTTCATTATGTTCTCCTGTGATAATCTAATGCCTCCACTGATCTGACAGTAGGTGGAGCTCAGGCAGTGATGCCAGCTAAGGGACCAGCTGTAAATACAGATGAAGCTAGGCTCAGTGGCCTGCCTCTCACCTTGGGCTGTACAACGCGGTTCCTAACAGGCCACCAACAAGGCCACCTGGGGGTTGGGTGCTACAGATATAAAGGACCCTTAGGTCAGAAAGGAGATCACAATGCAAATTAAAAAATAATTTTTACTCAAATGATAATTAAAATACACCATATCAAGGTTTGTGGGATGAAGCAAATCAATTACTAGGAGCACATTGTGCCTCCAAATGCATATATTACTAAAAGAGGAAAGACTGAAAGTAAACCATCCAAGCTTCTATCTTAAGATATTAAAAAAAAAAAAAAAAAAAATCAAAGCCAAAGACAATAAATGAAAGAATGTAATAAACATATAAGCAGAAATCAAATTCAAAAACATTTAGAAATTCAACAAAACCAAAAGTTGATTTTAATAAACCAAAAAAAATGATCAATAAAGAAAGAGAGAGAAAATATATTATGATTATTATTAGAAATAAAAGGGGGTCTTACATTACAGTCCTGAAAGATATTAAAAAGATAAACAAATGATATAATAAATAACCCCATGCCAATAAAACTGAAAAATTCAGATGAATTTTCAAATTTCTTAAAAACATAATTTATCCAAAATTGTGTAAAAAGAAATAGAAAACATATATAATTCCATCTATTAAGGAAATTTAGCTCAAAATTAAAAAACATTCTCCAAAAAGGAGCTTTAGACCTAGAAGGAATTTTATAGTGAATTTTCTTAAACATTTGAGAAACACAATACCAATGTTATACAACTTCTTCCACAGAATAGTAATATAAAAAAATTTCCCAACTCATTTTATTATACCTGGCATAATTTTGATACCAAAATCTGGTAAGTATATTACAAGAACAAAAAACTAGAGGCTGGTACCACTCAATGAACATAGATTCAAAAACCCTTATAGCAAATCAAACTGAATGAATATATAAATGAATATATAAAAAGAATAAAGAATCTTAAACAGACTCACTTATGTATAGTTACCTGATTTACAATAAAGTAACTAACATAATTCAATGGTGTCAAAAGGACTTTTCAGTAAGTAGTTCTTGACTGACTATGTATCTATATGAAAAAAATAAACCCTGACCCATACCTCATGTCATACACAAAAAATAATTCAAGATAAATTATACTAAATGTGAAATAAAACATTTAAGCATAGGGTAACTTTTTTGTAATCTAGGAGTAGGCAAAATTCTCTCAAATAGGACTTAATTGCTAATCACAAATGTTTGGAGTTATTAAAAGAAATTAGGTATTATTAAAATTAAGTGAATTTAGAAGTACTTTTTATTACCAAAGTGAAAAGATAAGCTTTAGTTTAGAAGCAGATATTTGAAATTTATTGATACAAAAAAGATGTGCATGCATGATTCAGAATATTATAAAAAACTTCTGGCCAGGCACAGTGGCTCAAGCCCTTAATCCTAGCACTCCAGGAGGCCAAGGTAGGTCAATTGCTTGAATTTAGGTGTTGAAGACCAGCCTGAGTAAGAGTGAAACTCAGTCTCTACTGAAAATAGAAAAACTAGCCAGGCGTGGTGGGGCATGCCTATAGTCCCAGCTACTGGGGAGGCTGACCCAAGAAAATCAGTTCAGCCCAAGAGTTTGATGCTGCTGTGAGCTGCTACCGAGGGCAACAAAGTGAGATATGTTTAAAAAAAAAAAAAATATTATCACAAAATTAATTAACAAAGAAACTACCTCATTTCCCCAAATGGACAAAAACATGAACAGACAATTCATCAAAGATGATAGTCAAATGGCCAATAAGTATACAATAAAACGCTTAATATTATAATTAGTCATCAAAGCAATTCAAAGTAAAACTTCAAGAGACTTAGATCTATTGTAGATGTCTAAAATTAACTGTAGTGACAATATCAAACAATGACAAGGATCTAGAGTTGCTCAAACGTATAAAATAGACATTTCTGATGGGAGGGTAAAATGATCAAGTAATTTTGCAAAACTGGTGTTTTCTATTCAGGCTGACTAGGTATATGTTCAATAAAAATGAGTGATACCAAAAGATATGTTCAAAGTAGCTTTATTTGTAACAGCAAAACAAGTGGAAAAACTCAAATATTCATCAATAGTGGAATGGATAAATAATTTGTGATCTACTTAAGCAATATAATACTATAGAGAAAAGTAAAAGAACGAAGTACTGCTATATGCACCATGTGAACAGACCTAGTGTTGCATAAAGCAAGCCAAACCCAAAAGAATACTTATTTATTACTCAATTTATGTGAAGATCGCAATTGGACCAATATTTGATGATAAAGATCTGAATAGTGGTAATCTGTGAAAGTGAAGAAGTCTGAATATTATATATCCTGATCTAAACTATATACACTATATACACTACAGACACTACATACTAAGTGCACATTTTTGTGAATTTATACATGTAAGTTATACATCATATTTTCACAAAAAGAAAAATCTGTAAGCAAAAATATTTGTAAATAGGTTGGAAAATCAAACACTGATGGTATTAAATAATAGTAAAAATCATTTGATATTCAGAAGTGAGAATATAAGAGGAGAAACTGCCTCAAGCCTACCAATAGCTGTAAAAGTTTCCTAAAGATGCAACTGCTTATCAGTCAGTCACGTCACCCAGTCCTCCCCTGGTTCTCACACCGTGAAGGCCACCACGACCCTGAGCTGAAGGATAAAACACCAGATGTACAGCCTGGGAATGTAACAAACACTGAGTCCTTCAGCTAGAGATTAGTGGGCTGGATGATGTGAAGCTAAAGATAATACTTTGAGGAGGGCATAAGAACTCTGTGAAGTTCTCCCAAAGTCAGGCAGCCTTTGAGAGCCTTCCTGTCTTTCTGGGATTCTGAATCTTGGCCAACAAAGGACAACTTTAACCCCGATGAGTGTTTGGCTCATGCTCCTGGTTCTGGCACCCCAGTTATAAGAGTTAGGCATAAAGTCCTGAGAACCAATGTTATTTAACTTGAATGTGCTATGTAAAGTATGTTATAAAACTAAGTATGTTATAAACTAGGAATGCTATGAGTTAAATGTGTTAAAAATGAAAATATTCCTAAAGCCTAAGACCTAAAGCATGTAACTTCCATGTAAGCCAAAAAAAAAAAAAAAAAAAAGGAGGGATAGTAATGAAAGAGACAGAAAAATAGGAAAAATAAAAAGCAAAGCAAAAATAAGATGGTAGAAATAAATCAAATGTAACTAATCACAATAAACATAAAAAGACTATATTACTCATTGATAATTTATAAATTGTCAATTTTTTTTAAATCCAGGATTTTTTAAAATCCAGATATCATACGTACTTAAAACATAGATTCACAAGATCTAAAGTCAAAGTATACAAGAGATAACTGAAACAAATACCAAAGACAGCTTGACTTGATATTTGAACAAATTAAGATTTTAAAACAATAAACGTGGATAGGTATCCATGATATAGGATCCCTACATAAAATGTATAGGATCCTAAAATAAAATGTTCAATTTACCACAATTCACTAATAACATATCCTCACAATATATAGAGCAAAAATATTTAGTTACACAATGAAAAACTGTCAAACCTAGCATTATACTGAGTAATTATAATATACCTATTTCTATAATTATTAATTTAATTGGTAAAGAGACATAAGATTGGATTACATGGTTAACACAGTTTAGAGATACACATAATCTCCTTATAATTAGAGACTACACATCCTTTTCAAGCACAAAAACCAAATTCAATAAATACAAAGGAATTGGTATCCTACATTCTCTGACTATAAGTTAGGCAACATTTATTTCATATGAACAACTAGAAATTAAAATGCACATATCTAAGAAATTCATGACTCAAACAACATACAATAATGGAAATTATAAACACTTAAAGCTACATGATCAAAAACTTCATACCAAACCCTATGAGGTGGAGTCAAAAAACAATAACTAGAATTTAACAGCTTAAAATCTTACATAGGAACAAAAGCTCCAAGTTAATGAGTTAAGCTTATAATCTAAAAGCTTGGAAGATAAATAACTGAAAAATTAAAAGAAAACAGGAAGAAGTAATAAAACAGGCAAAAAATTGTGAGAAAAAAAGTTGTGTGAAAGAGCTAATAAAGTAGACCAAGTTCCAGCAAAATTAAAACAAAAGAGGAAAAAACATACATGTATTAATTAATAATGAAAAAGGGATCATATTAATAGGTGATGGCAAGATTTAAACAGATAAGAAGAAGATATTATGAACAATTTTATTTTATCAATTTTGATTACATATATTCATACGCATGCAGTTGACTCCTGAACAACACTGTCCTGAACTGCGTGGGTCCACTTACCTGTGTATTTTCTTTTGCCTCTGCCACTACCAGACAGCAAAATCAACCATCCTCTTTCTCTTCCTCCTCAGGCTACCCAACATGAAGAAAATAAGGACGAAGACACTCGAGATAACCCACTCTCACTTAAGGAGTAGTACACATATTTTCTTTTTTGTATGATTTTCTTAATGACAATTTCTTTTTTCTATTTTACTTTACTATAAGAATGTAGCATATAAGATATATAACACACAAAATATGTGTTATTTGACTATATTACCATAAAGCTTCTGGTCCAATAGTAGGTTGAGAGTAGCTAATTTTGGAGAGTCAAAAGTTATATGTGAATTTTTTACTGTGCAGGAGGTTGGTGTCCTAACCCTCACATGTTCAAGAGTCAACTGTATTTTTATATATTGAATAAACATATATATATATATGTGAATACATATATGAATATGTATGAAATGCTTAAATATCTTGACAAATACAATTTTTCAAAACTGACCCCATAATAAAACCTAAATAATTCTGTAGACATTAAAGTAACTTGACCAAGTTTAAAATTTCTTGAAAAAGTAAACTCTAAACCCAGCTAGTTTTCCAAGTGATTCAAGGAAATATTTAAGAATCGTATAATACTAATCTTGCAAAAATTCAAAGAATAGAATAGAAAAAGAGCGAATATTACCCATACTATTTTATGATGATACCAATACGAATAAAGATCAATACAGAAAGGATAAAAGCAGGCCAATCTCAACTCACACATACAAGTTCAACTATCTAATGTTCGCCTTTATATCTATATCTACACATAAAAGTTATTACATATTTACAAGGAAGGATTTTGTATTCTAGGGATATAAAATTGCTTTTTTAATATCAGAAATTCAATACTATACCATGTTAATATAGTTAAAGGAAAAAGGATTATGTGATATTATCAGGAGTTACAGAAGCAGCATTTGATAAAATATCTATTCATAATAAAAGTGTTTACCAAAAGAAGACTGAACTTCGTTACCATAGAGAAGGCATTTATAAAACTACTATAGCAAATGACTTGTTCAAAGTTGATAGGATGAAATACTTATTATCTTAAGGACGAACCACGATATTCTTCACTACTTTTATTCAACAAGCTACTGGAGTTCCTAGCTGTGGCGGTGAGACAGAAAAAAGAAATTAAGGTCTAAAAACTGGAAAGGAAGAAACAAAACTGTCATTTTCAGATGATATAATTGTGCAGCAAGTCTAAAAGAATCTACAGATAAACTGAGGGTTAATAATTTTATTAAATATGATGTATATATAATTAATATATAAAAGGCAAGTGGGTCTTTGTATGTTAGCAACAATAAACTTACATAACAACTTTTATGAAAGAAAAATATTACAATTTTCTTTTTATAAAAGAAAAAGTTTTGTTAAATACATTTAACAAAAAAAAAGAGCAAAAAGAAAACAAAAATAATACAAAACATTGAAGAAGATCTAAATAAATAGCATTTATACCAAGTTATTGGTGGAAAGACTGAATATCTTAAAGAGGTCATAGCTCCCCAAATTGATATATAGAGGGCTATGGTCTGAATGTGTTTTTCCAAAAAGCATGTGTTGGAAACTTAATTCCCAATGCAACAGTGTTATGAAGTGGGTAGGGCCTAAAGAGAGGTCCTGAGGACAAAGGGAATGAATCAATGATATTATCAAGAGAGTGGTTTAGTTTTAAAAGGAGGAATTAGGCTCTCTTTTACTCTCTCTCTCTCTCTCTTACCCTCTTTTCCCTTCCATTGTGGTATGAAACAGCATGAAGGCTCTTACCAGATGCTGACCCTTTGATCTATCACTTCCCAGACTTTAGAATCATGAGTCAATATAGTTCTGTTCATTACAACTTGCAAGCCACAGGTGTTCTGTCACAACACAAAATGTACTAAAATATAGTGTCAATACATTATCAATTAAAATCTCAACGGGTTTACTTGCTTGTTTGTTTCTTGTTGTGGAGAACTTGACAAATTTTTTAAAAATATTTATATGTAAGGTCAAAGGTCTAAGAATAGCTAAAACACTGTTGAAGAAAAACAATAAACAGGTGGGAGGACTTTTCTATTAGATTTCAGGGCTTTTTATAAGACTATAGTAGTTAAAAATTTAGTATTGGTGCAGTTGGACAAACAGATCATAAGAGAGGAAACTTAAAACAAATTATGGGACGTATATGGAAAGCTTGATTCATGTAGATCGCTGGTTTTGGGAAAACTATCCATCTGGAATAAACAACATAAAAATAAATTTCTATGTGGATTAAAACTAATTGTCAAATACAAAATCACAAAAGCTTTTAGAAAATATAGCAAAATTAATTTACAATCTTGAGGAAATAATTTGTAAGCAAGACAAAATATAAAAGAAAGCACTGGTAACTTAAAATCAAAATTCAAAGCTCTTTGATAGAGACAGAGAAAGAGACATACAGAGGAAGAAAACCTCAGAAGCAATTGGAAGCAGGTATTTGTGACATATATAGTTAATAAGAAATTGATTAGTATCCAGATTAAAAACAAAGTCCATTCAGTCCATAATGAAAAAGTAAGCAACCCAATATGAAAATGAATATTTTCAGGACAGAACCAGAATTTCACAGACAAAATGCACAATACCAACATAATAAGACAGTCAATCTCATGAGTTAAGAGGAAATGCTAATTAAAATCACAGTGGTATGCTATTTCATGCCTGCCAGACTAAAAATGAAATTTGACAAGACCAAGTTATGACAAGTATGTGGAGCAATAAGAACTCTTACCCCCTGCTGGAGGGTGTGTAACTTATTTAACCCTTTGGAAATAACCTAATAAGGTCAAATATACATAAATTCAACAGCTCAGCAGTTCTACTTATAGCTATAGATGGCAGGGAAACTCCTATACAAGGGTACTTGAATGGTAGAGAACATTATTCATTAAAATTCCCTGTAATAGGCACCCTTTAAAATGGCCCTTAATAATCCCTGTTTCCGGGTATTTATCCCCTGGTATAAACCTTTCCCCTTGAGTGTGGGCTGGACCTAAAGATGACTCACTGCTAATGAATAAAAGATGGAAGAAGTGATGGGAATGTCACTTTTGTGATTAGGTGACAAAACGAGTCGGTTTTCTGTTTTTTTGTTTGTTTGTTTGTTTTTTGTTTGTTTGTTTGTTTTCCTCCCTGGGAGCCTTCACCCTGGGAAAAGCAAGGTGCCATATTGTGATCATCCTCTATAAAGGCCTATGTGCAAAGAACTGACAAAGCCAGTGAGGCTGAAGGACCTGCCAGGAGTCATGTCAGTAAGGCTGAAAGATGTCCCAAACCCCACTCCTGGCCTTGAGATGATTGTGGCCCCAGCCAATACCTTGATTCCTTGATCACCACCTGTGAGAAACCCTGAATCAGAGACTTCCACCTAAGCCCCTGCTATGTTCCTGATCCACAGAAACTCTTAAGACAGGAGACAGTAGGGTTTATTTTGTTTCCTTTGGGGTTTTTAGTTTTAAACTGCTACGTGTTAGACTATTTTGTTACACAGCTGTAGATAATTAATATATCTCTCAAATTACAAACAACCCAAATGTCCATCAGCAGTAGAACGGACAAATTATCGTACATTTATACCGTAAAGAATGAAACTAAAGGAAGCACCAATAAGACTGAATCTGAAAAGCTTAAGAATATGTACAGGATAATGTCATTGGTATGAAAGTAAAAACTTGAGAAAGACAGCAGGTAGGTATGTTTTTGGAATACACGTACAAACCTGGTTGGCTGGTCAGCTAGACAGATACATTCTGTCCTTTCTATCTAGTCATCCTTGTACTTATTTCAAGTTTCATGATGATCCTACTGGCAAAGGTCTTTTTCTCCTATACCCACTGAAGAAGGCCTTCTCCTTCTACACAGTGTGTAATCCAGCTGTTTACCCTGTAAGTGTGTAATCCAGCACTTGCTGGATTCAGGCCAAATGCATTCCAGACTAACATTCTCCTGGATCCTGGCACCCACTCTCCCAATCTCTCCAGCACCCCTCCCCAGACATCACTCCCTCACCACAAACACTCAGAGGCCATGAGCATGCAAAGTGCTGGCTTTGGTTGAGGACTTTCACTTAGGGGTTAAGCAGAGACAAGCTACCCTAAAAGAATCCACTATCACGCCGCCCCCTCTCCTCCAATCCCCCGCAGAAGATGAGATAACATCGTCTCCATGGTTCCTATGAGCTCAGATCTCAATGGCTCCCGGTGAAGCACAAAACAAATGACAGGAAAAAGGGGGTCATCCATCTCCCGAGAGGAAGAGGGAATTAACCATGGTGCCAGAATGAAATAGAGACCGCAGAGAAAAATCAGAAAGGGGGGCAGAAGGAAGGACGCGTCTGTGGGCTGCCGGTCACCCTCCGGCACGCGCAGAGGCCCCAGATTCATCCCCACCCCTCCCGGGCATCCACCATCCAGGCCCCTCTCCAGGTCCCGCCGCTGTCAGCCGCTGTGGCCTCTGTCACCGCAGGCCTTTCCTGGTCCAGCGCCCACGCTACACCACGCTCACCTTTTGCCCCGCTATTCCCTGCAGCGCGGGTTCAGGGCAGAAGGGATCTGCTAGGAGCAGCCAGGGGTGGTTCCCAGGAAGAAAGAGCTTCTCGGATCTAAAAGGACTGAGTGGCGGACGCGATGCTGGAGGAAGTGGAAAGTCACCGCCGCGGAGGGGGGGGCGGAGGACACGGCCCTGGGAGCGGATTGGCCGCCGTGGGGGAGGCGGGGCTTGGTCGGCCAGTGGCTGACCCCAGAGGCCCAGCTGTGTGTCAGTTTCTGGTCCAAGGAACGCCCCAAATCCGAGATGGAAACAACGCTTTTGTTGAGGGCAATTCGTTAAAAAAAAAAAAAAAAAAACAGGGTGAGACTGTTTAGGAACCAGTGGAAGGTTGCTAAATAACGATAGATCTTTATATATAAAAAACAACTATTTTTTTTTTCTTGTGGTAAGAACTTTTTTTTCTTTTTTTCTTTTTTATTAATATTAAATCATAGCTGTGTACATTAATGCGATCATGGGGCACTATACACTGTTTTATAAACAGTTTGACACATTTTCATGACACTGGTTAGCATAGCCTTCCTGGCATTTTCTTAGTTATTGTGTTCAATTATATTCTACGCTTATGAAGTTTCACATGTACCCTTGTAAGATGTAATATAACCCAGTGATAACCTAAGAATATGGGGAAGAGGGAGAAGGAGGTGAGGGAAGGGAGAGGATGGGCAGAGGGAGGGTTATTGGTGAGAAAAATAACTATTTTTAAGGGACAATTAAATCTATCCTATATATATACACACATTTTTAATTTTGGATTAATATGAAGACACATATGATTAGATTACACTGTTTGCGTTTGGAAGGTAAAGTCTGAGTTGCAGTTAAGTCCTTCACCCAGGAAATGTGCCATATATTTCTACATTGTACTTATTCTGTGGGAATTTGGTGAACCTTCTTCCCCTCTCTCCTCCTTCCCCTTTCTTGCATTCAATTGTGTTTTTCTCTCCTTTGGGGCTATAGTTGTTGATCTATTAGTTTTAACATAGTATTAAGCACATGTATGCTTGCTTTTCCATTCTTGAGACTTTACTTAGGAGAATGTTCTCCAAATCCATCCAGGTAAATACAAAAGACATAAAGTCTCCACCTTTTCTTTATGGCTGTATAGCATTATATGGCATATACATACCACAGTTTATTAATCCATTCATGTCTTGATGGATATTTAAGTTGTTTACACATCTTTGCGATTGTGAATTGAGCTGCTATAAACATTTAAAGGCAAATGCTCTTATGTTAAAAATTGAAGTGTTAAAATGGAGCACATAGGACAAGTGTAGTGGCTCAGGCTTATAATCCCTGAACTTTGTGAGGGCGAGGTGAGAAGATTGCTTGAGTTTAAGAGTTCCAAACCAGCCTTAACAAGAGCAAAACCTCTCCACTAAAAATAGAAAAATTAGCCAGGGGTAGTGATGGGCAACTGTAGTTCCAGCTACCTGGGAGACTGAGGAAGGAGGATTGCTTAAGCCCAGGAGTAAAATGTTGTTGTGAGCTACACTGGGGTCAGGGCACTCTAGCCTCGGTAAAAGAGTGAGACTCTGTGTCCTAACAAAATAAATACAGTATATGATCACATTCTTATAAGAAGACATACTGCGTGTGTTTACATAAGAGGCAGGGCTGAGAGTGAAGGAGTTGGCTGTTGATTCACATCTTTACAATCACTGAATTGTTTAAAAATATCATATGCATTATTTCTGTAAGTAAGGTATTAGGAATTTCACGTAACCATAAATAAGTGGCAGATATTGGGCATAAGGGAGGGACAGAAGAGTGGAATCCTCTACTTACAAGCTGGGTAGCGTATTAGTTTTCTACGACTGCAGTAACCACTCACCACACATTTAGTGCCTGACTACAGCATGAAGTTTATCATTTTCCAGTTCTGTAGATGAGAAATCTGGTATAGGTGTCACTGAACTACCATCAAGTGTAGGCAGGCAAATCCATTTTCTTTGTCTTTTCCAGCTAGCAGAATCCCCCCAGCCACCCAAATTCCTTGCAGGCCTTCCTTAAGGCCCTTCCCACCATATTCAAAGCCAGCAATGTCATGGCACCAGAATCTGCTTCTGTTGTCACCACTCCTTCCCCAAGTCTCCTGCTTCCATTTTTCACTTAGAATGACCCTTGTGATTACATTGGATCTATCCAGATAATCCAGATAATCTCTCGTCTCAGGGTCAGCTGATTAAGCAGCCTTAATTCTATCTGCCGACTTAATTCTCCTTGCTTGGTATCAGGACAACTACTTCTTACTTTCTTTCTTTTCTTTTTTTCTTTTCTTTTCTTTTTTTTTTTTTGCAGTTTTTATCAGGGCTGGGTTTGACCTACCACCTCTGGCATGTGGGGCCGGCGCCCTACTCCTTTGAGCCACAGGCACCACCTACACCTTTCTTTTTCTTCCTTCTTATTTTTTATTTTTTGAGACAAAGTATCACTTTGTCACCCTGCATAGAGTAGTGTGGCATCAGCCTAGCTCATAACAATCTCAAATTCTCGGACTCAAGCAGTTTTCCTATCTTAGCCTCCTGAGTAGCAGGGACTACAGGTAACCACCATGCTGGCTAGTTTTTCTATTTTTAGTAGAGATGGGGGTCTCACTCTTGCTCAGGCTGGACAGAGATATCTTTTCTGGGATATTTTTCTTCCTATCATAGAGAGTTCATTAATTTCTATCTCAGCGTCCTCTTCTGTAACATGGGAGATAGTGATCATATCTACCTCACAAGATTGTTATGAGGAATAAATGAGTTAATGCAGATACAAGGTCAATTTCCTGAACTCATCCTAGAAAAAGTGCTACATACCTCATTCCTGAATATCACTACAGTCGCGTTTGAAGTACTCCCTTTGGGAAGCTATGCAGTGACACCAGTGCCTCGTTCACCCTTAAAAGCAATTTTGGAACTCTTTCTGGAATGGCCATCAAAGCTGTTGTCATTGAAGGTCTGACAATTAAGTTCAAAAACTCATCCTAGAAAAAGTGCTTTGAAGAGTAGACTAGGCACTGGCATCAGTGCATAGCTTTCTGAGGAGAATATGTCAAAAGTGATCACAGCAATATTCAGCAATGAGGTATGTAGCACTTTTTCTAGGATGAGTTTGAGAACTTAATTGTCCAACCTCATAAAGCACTTAAAGCAGCGTGTCACAGAAGGTAAACCATATGTGAGTGCTCTCTACTACCACAGAGATGAATACATCCTTCCAGACCCTTTCATGTATCTCCAGATCACACAATTACCAGTCACCTCATTCTTCTGTAAGTAAGACCTCCCTGTGCTGTGGGGGCCTTCACCTCTGCTGCTGGTTCTCTCTTACCCGCAGCTTCTTTCTCAAAGGTGAACCTTCCACTCCCCTTTTGAGCCAGTTTGACCTGTTTTCCCTTTATGCCCTGGGTCCAATAGGCCTCCCTGAATTCTAAATCTTGCTTTCCTTTTAAAGTTAATTTCCTTTAGGTCTTTCTGTTTATCTTCTGTCTTCTGTATTACTCATCTTAGTCTGGTTCCCTTCAGGTAGAAAGCTTAGTGAGCAGAAGATTTTATCAGCAGACCACTTGCTTTGCCCTCTCACTGTACTTTCTAGCCACTGCAAAATTCTTACTCTTCAGAGTAATACCACTCAGGGCAATGTGTGGAGAAGGAAGGTCATCCTAAGCTCTGGGCTGTCAGTATTAAGTTCCCTTCTCTTCTCCTTTCCTCCCCTGCTCAAAGCCAGGGGAAAAATGCAAGTCAGAAGAAAAGCAGAGGAGGAATGGAGGAGCAGGGAAAGGAGGGGAGCAGAGTAGGAAAGCTTGGCCTGGGCTCACTGGCATGCTCAGGGACCCTGGCCCAGGTCCAGATAGTTCATGTTTGCTGCGTAAAGGAGGGTCCCAAGTCCTTCCAGTCCTTGACCACCCCATCCCCCAACGCGCATGCGCACAGATACACACAGAGAGAAATATGAAGCACCCAGGGGACTGGCCAGTAATCTCAGCCCTAGGGACTTTGTACTCCAAAAGCACTGGCATCTGAATTTCAAGGTCATGCTCCATCTCTACTTGTATGAATCCCTACTGCTGCTAGCATTTCATCACTCCTTTTTTCTTTTAATACAAGGAAGGAACTCTGATGCGATGATCTTAACTCTGAAACTCCGCCATCAGTTGCGCAGCAAAAAACAGCAGCAACTAAAAACAATGGGTTTGGCCTGTGTGCTTGAAGAGAGGGGGGAGGAGAGGGCAGGCTTGTGTCCTGTTGACTGTCAGATTTGGAGAGGAGGAGGGATCTGGTAAGAGGAAAATGCAGCTGTCTCAGCAAAGAGAATGAGAAAGAGCCACAGCTCAACTACAAGGAGCCTCATCTCTTAGAAACACGGAAAGTACAAGCCCCGAACACCCATCTATCTCCATAGGTGCCCCTAGGTACCCACTCAACTGTACAAAAACCCAGACACTGGTTTTTCCTTTCATCAGAATAGTCAGAAACAACTCCCTTATCTGGTACCTGGGTGTATTTACTTCTAGAAACCTCCTATGCCTGCCCTGCAATCTCAGGCCAGACATAGCAGAGTAGTTTGGAGGGAGATTAGACATGGAGGAAATGAGGGAGCACACAGCATAGAGATTTAAAAGCAAAGGAGCAAGGGTAGTTGTCCCTCTGATCGCCTGCTATCATGCTAGATTGAGCTGCCAAGGGGTTTGGCGACCTGAAATGCACTCCCTAGAAAGAAATTGAGATTAGAACACACTTCTGATTTTTTCTGATTTTCTTCCTCCCAACTTGATTGACAGCTAGAAAGAGTGTCAGAATTCTGCACTGATGCTGAATTCCAGATCCAGCCCTTGGTGACTTGGCCTGCAAATGTCTCTCAGCTTTATGAAATTTGTGGTCTTGGCTGTGGCTTAGGAAGCCAAAACATGGACCTATTCTTGAAAATAGGGCAAGGTAATTTTTCTGATGTGTGGTAAATTTCACAATGGTCCGCATTTCCCAACCTCCCCCTGCCCACCCTCTCAGGCAGTGGCTAAGATTTTAATTCCCCACCTCAGATAATTTGCCAGGATAGAAGGCCAAGAGTCAGGGCCACTGCAAGGGTGTGTGATCACTGCATCTGCACAGGGTCCCATACTCAGGAGCCTGGTGCTCAGAAGAGTCCCACCCTTGATCTAAGACTTTGCTGTGGCCATCTTGAAAATCTTAATAAGTTTTGAATAAGAGGCCTTGCATTTTCATTTTGCATCAGCCCCCCAAATTATGTAGCTAGTCCTGCCAGGCATCATGAAAGAATCAGTCCTTAGGGAACCCCTGAGCCACTGGAAAGGTGTTTAAAGGGCTTAGATAGTGAAGCAAGGGTGAGAATACTTTTTTAAAACCCAGGAAAGCCAACAGGAGAGAATGCAGAGACAAGGTTGCAGCAATGACAGGATTGATCTATTCGTGCCTTTTCGTGGTAACCCAAGGAGCAAGTCAAACTTCAGTGGGGATGGCTGGGACCCTGCCAATGACTCTGATAACATTTTCTGTCAACTCAGTGGTGTAGGAGCTCACTGTCAAAATTAATTTGATTTAATAAAAACAAAATCGTTTTTGTTTTAAATAAATAATATTTTCCAGTGAGAACAATACATACCACATGAGCAAGCAGAAAGGTTTATCCAAATTCATCTATAATAAAGGTCACAAACCAATGACCCATGGGCTAGGTTTGGTCCCCGGAGGTGTGTCTAGGGAGCCTATAGAGGCTACTGAAACCTAAATCTTTTTATTAATCTCCAACATTTGAGAAATCACCAGGTTTTTACCTAAGGATTTAGACTCCCAGTGTCTCTTGAACAATCTGAAAATTGAGCATCAGACGACCTGCATTCTTATGGCACAGCAATTTAGGGCTCTCTGCAGAAGAGCATTGTGTTGGCTGTACTGCTCCCCACTTCCTAACATCCTACTCCAGGCTCACTTTGCTTACTTAGGTTACTGCCTGACCTTTGAGGGCACTGGGATTTGTAATCATGTCTTAGATGTTTCTCAACCATTCCCTTTCACTGCACTGCACTCCCCTGGGAGGATAGTGGAATTCCTGTAGTGTTGCAACTTGAGTTGGGAAAGTAAACACAGTGTCACAAGGAGACCTGATAGGTCCTTGAAAACTCCCTCAAAGAAAAGTTTAACTTGAATCCAATAAGGAAACTAAAGAATTGCTCAGGTAAAATGGTTGTCCACACATGTACATTTGAAATACTTATATTCTACGTATGGGGTACAGAGGGTTTTCTCCACATGGTTGGGATGTATCTGGTTCACAAGGCACAGTGCTTTTGAACCAGGGAAACTCTGAGGGCTTCTCTTTGGTATCTGCAAAGCCAATGGTGGAGGTAAGAGGTTTCTGCACTTGAAGAATTTTATTCACATTTTCTCAGGAGTTTTTCATTATCTCAGTCCACTACCTCAAGATTGGCCAATGTCAGGGAGAATTCTTAGTGTTTTATAAACTCACTTCTTCATTTAGCATAATTTCTCAGGATATGGAGGGGCAGAAAAATGCAGGAATAGTATTTAAACATCATTCCAAGATGAACCAGACTCTTAGTTTTCACAGAAGCACAATTTAAGGCCAAATACCCTGGCTTCAAATACGCATTCTCACAGAAGATACAGTTTGAAGACAGCCTAGCCCCCAGCAAGTGCTCAGGAAGTGAGCTATTGATTATTTCCTTGACTGTGCAGAAGCTTTTAAATTTAATCTTACTTGTTAATTTTTGTTCTTGCTGTGATTAACTTTAGGGTCTTCTTCATAAATGCTTTGCCTAGACTGATGTCTACAAGAGTATTTCCAACATGTTCTTTTAATATTCTTATATTTACATGACTTATGTTTAAGTCTGTTATCCATTGTGAATTACTTTTTGTGAGTGGAGAAACATGTGAATCCTGTTTCAATCTTATTAGAAGAATGTATATTCAGTAGTTTTAGGATAGAATGTTCTGTAAATGGCAGTGAGGCCTATTTACTCTAGAGTCTTATTTAAGTCCCATGCTTCATTATTTATTCTCTGGATGGAGGATTGGTCTAGTTCTGCCAGTGAAGTACTGAAGTCCCCAGTATTATAATGCTGCTGTTTATCATCTTGTTAAACGGTTTAACACAGGTGCACCCAAATTTATAAAGCAAAACTCACTAGATTTGCTTTATAAATCTGAGTGCACTTGTATTAGGTACATAAGTATTCAGAATTGTTATGTATTCTTGTTGAATTTTTCCCTTTACCATTATGTTAAGACTATCTTTGTTTTCATTTTTCTTTTGTGTCTTGTCTTTGAAGTCTATGTTATCTGATATACGAATGGCTACACAAGATTTCTATTGATTTCATTCCTTCACCTTGAGTCTGAATGAGTCCTTGTGAATAAGATGTGTTTCTTGGAGACAGAAAATATTTGGTTCTTTTTTTTTTTTTTAATCCATTCAACCATCCTATGTCTCTTGAGAGAAAGTGTTTAATCCATTTACATTTACTGAAAGAGTTGATAAATTGGGTGGATTTCTGTTCATCCAGTTTAGTAGAACTTCAAGGTTTTGTTTTAGCTCTGGAGCCATTGTGGTATTTGGGCTCCCAACTTCAGCATTTGGATGGTTTTACATGGGTAGGTGTGTATTGTGCTGATCAGTGCATAAAGCATATTTGTACTTCCGGCAGTGTAGGTCTGGTCTTGACAAACTTTTTCAGTGTTTTTTTGTCTGAGGTTTTTATTTCTCCCTCATGTAAGAAACTCAGTTTTGCAGAACACAAAATTCTAGGCTGGCCATTATTCTTTTCGAGAACATTATTCTTTTCGAGAAGACTGAGAATGGGGCCCTAATCCCTTCTCAGTTGTAAAGTCTCAGCTGAGAAGTCTGCAGTTAGTCTGATGGGTTTTCTTTTGTAAGTTATCTGGTGCTTACACCTTCCTGTTCATAGGAGTTCCTCTTTTGTGTTAACTTTTGCCAGTCTGATGATTATATGTCATGGTGATTGCCTGTTGGTGATGGATATCCCAGGAGTTCATTGTGATTCCAGTATTGGCGAGTCCAGATTTCTAGCTGAACCTGGAAAATTTTCTTCAAGTATTCACTGAAATAGGTTTTCCAGCACTTGTGCATTTTCTTCTTCACTCTCAGGGATGCCTGTGATTCTTGTTAGTCCTCTTTACATGGTCCCATATATTTCTGTAGGCTTTGTTCATGTCTCTTACTTCTCTGTTCTCTCTCTTTCTTTAATTCTGTTAGGTCTAGGCTATGATGGAAAAATACCAGTTAACTCCTGGAAAATTTCTGGATTACAAGCTTTAATAAATAAATAAGTCCAGTTCACCCCTCAAGATAAGTGAGAAAGTACTAATTGATTTCTTGCTTCTAGTTCATTCCCAGTTTCTTGCTTGGCTAACTCCTGTGCTTAGAAAATGAACTGATTGTCCCCAAAGTGACCTTTAAACAATACCAGATGTATGAATACTGAGACAAAGATCTATGGAGGAAAAGTAATGGCACTAAGATGTATAAGGGAAAATATTAATCCAACGATGTATGGGAAAATATTAAACCAAAGACGTATGACATATGGCCAAATAACCACAAAAATTCTTCTTTTGTACAATGCTTGCTTGCTACCCCCACCTGAGTGCACTTGGACAGTCTGCGTGCCAACCAGAATGCAGACTAAGCCTTAAAAACTCAACCACTTAAGCACTCAGGGCTGCTCTCAGAAACCCCCCATTGGGACACTGAGGCAGTCACTGGCCAGCTCTTCAATAAAGAGACTCTCTTGAAAATTTGGCTTGTCTGGTTGTGTGGTCTCTGGGGAACTCCTGGGCACAACAATTCAAAGGTGCTGTTTTCCATATCCAAGATTCTTCTGCCTAATCTAGTCTATTCATAAGGCTTTCCACTATGTTTGTATTTCCTTGAATGAATTTTTTATTTCCAGAAGTTCTGCGTGCTTCTTTTAAGTAACTCTATTTCTTTATTTCTGTAACTGTTTTTGTCATTTCTTTGCATTGGGTTTCTATTTTACCTTGTACTTCATTGATATTCTGTACATTCCATATTAGAAATTCTCTATCAGTCGTCTTAATGTTCTCATTTTGGTTGGTTTTCATTAGTGTGGAGTTATTGTTTTCTTTTAGAGGTGTCCTTTTACTCTAATTTTTCATGTTTCTGGAGTTCTGCTAATTCCATCTCATCTGGAGCAACTGTTGCTTCATATTTGGGGTTTTCTTTTATTTAGATAGTGGTATACCCAGTTTATCTCTGAGACAGTAGGTGGAGCTTATGGGGACTCAATCACACCAGACCTGATTGAGTTGGTAAAGGTTCTCAAGAGAAGCAATTGAATGGCCCAGGTGCTGGGTGGGGCTCTGGAACTACTGGCAAATCCTTAATCTTTGCTACAGTAGAGGCATGTGGGGGAGTGATGCAGGCAGGGTCTGGGCTGGGTTAACTTGCCCTCAGGCTCTATCAAACCTGGTCAGAAATATGTTTTGGCAGGCAGGGGTAGAAAGTCTGCTCCCAGCTTCTAGGCAAAGCCACCGGGGGGGGGCTGAAGAGGCCTCATTCAAGGAGGAAATCTGCTTGTGACCGCAAGGCTGTCTGAGATTTATAGTCCTGGATGCTGGAGGAAGCCTCCCTGCTTTCTGTCCTCTGCTACTCTGTGGTTTCTCTCTGCTATCTGCTATCAGGCAGGAGATCAAGCCGGCCAGCTTCTGGCTGCTACTGTGATGTAGGTGGGGGATTCCCTGGTCAGGATCCTGTGGGGACAGCTCATAGGCAGGCTGCTGCTGTAACCCACAGTGCACTATCCCTATAT
Source organism: Loris lydekkerianus (assembly GCA_963574355.1). Taxonomy (NCBI): domain Eukaryota; kingdom Metazoa; phylum Chordata; class Mammalia; order Primates; family Lorisidae; genus Loris; species Loris lydekkerianus. Next base: position 42,991 of record CAUYPK010105063.1, read on the forward strand.
CTACCTATGCAGGCAATGTTGGCTCATTGTCGCCTAATTCACAAATGTTCCCTCCTTGCCCCCAAGTAATGTGACTGAGACCTGGGGATCTGGCTTGTGGGCATGTTTCCAGGTTCCAGAAGATCAATCTCTAACCATTCCAGAGAGAAGCATGGGGTGCCCAAGCAGGTTCCATGTCTACCCACCTTGGGGGTGGGGTGGGGTGGTACTCTGATAGCATTGCTAGGCAAGCATCACCAGGAAGGCCCTGCTGGAAGGGAGCTCACAGTCTGAGTACACTTCAGTTCACTGCAGGGCCTGTAGAGGAAAGGTCTGAACGCTTTCTCTGTGGAAGCCTTGTGCGGTAGCTCTGTTGTCTCTCTTGGCAGCCAGTAGGGGAGGAGGAGGGAAAATATCTAGAATGGTTTGAGCCTCACTGTCTATGGAAGCCCTGGTGTTATGGATACACCAACAGATGTTTCTGCAGGGGGATAATAATAGGGAACATCTATTCCACTGTCTTGCTGACATCCACCAATCTTGTTTTATATAGAACCCTACCATTTGCCCTTTCTTCAATTTTTCTGAAGCTATTATTTCCACTAGGTACTTCTAAAAGAGACTTACTAAATTTATAACCAAAAGACTATTATTACACAACAAATTAAATAATTCTTGAATATCATCAATTGTCCTTTAAATGTTCACATGACTATTATTCCCCCACTTACATACTTATTTTTAAAGATATTCTTTTTACTGTTTGTTTGTTATATAATGAACAAACCAACTTAAAATAAACTGGATTGCCAATATGGATCAGACACTATGGTCTGATCTGTTAAGGCTCAAGACCACATGCTAGTTCTTCTCATGAGATGATGCTGGGTGGCCTCCTTGAAATAATCTGGAAGGAGATTAGTAAGAGCAAATTGTGTGGTGTTTGGATGAAGAGATGCTCCTGAGACCTGCCAATAGAGGAGAGAAAGGTGGGTGCCATAAACCTTCTGAAAAGATAGACTTGGCTTTGATTTGCAAAGATAGAGTCAGCCTGCTAAGTGGGCATAGATGATATCTGCCTCCTGATTCTTATCTTCAAAGATATGAAATAAAGATTAAATAGTGAAAATACCAAGGTTAGTGAGGATTATGAGAAACTGGATCATAAATACATTTGTTGTTGCAAATGTGAAATAATATAGCCACTTTGGAAAATGGTTTGGCAGTTTCCTAAAACCTCACTTCAAACCTCATAGTGCAACTATCAGCAATTGTACTCATAGGCATTTATACCAATGAAATGAACACATAGACTCACACAAAAATATGAACATTTATAGCAACTTTATTTATACTAGGCCCAAACCAGAAACAACCCAGATGTTCTTCAGTATTTGAGTGGCTTAACAAAAGTTGATACATGTATATAATAGAATATTCTCTAGCAATAAAAAGGAATGAAAGATTGATATTGACCATAAACAAATGAATCTCCAGAGAATTATGCTGAGTGAAAATAACCAATTCCAAAAGGAATATATTGTATGATTTCATTTCTATATCATTCTTGAAATGGAAAAATTACAGATACAGAAAACAGATAGTGATTACCAGAGGTTAAAGAAAGGGTAGGGGCAGAACAGAAGTGGGTGCAGCTAGAAAGAAAAACAAGAGGGATTCTTTTTTTTTTTTTTTAATTAAATCATAGCTATGTACATAACTTTGTTATGATGTGATTTTTGGTCTTCTGGGTATGTGCCTAGTAGAGGAATTATAGGATTGAATTTTTAGATCTCTAAGTGTTCTCCAAACATCTTTCCAAAAGGAATGCATTAATTTGCATTCCCACCAGCAGTGTAGAAGTGTTCCCGTTTCTCCACATCCACGCAAACATCTCTGGTCTTGGGATTTTGTGATACAGGCTAATCTTACTGGAGTTAGATGATATCTCAAAGTAGTTTTGATTTGCATTTCTCTGATGATTAAAGATGGTGAGCATTTTTTTATATGTCAGTAGGCTATGTGCCTAT
>CAUYPK010105065.1:0-57410 GCA_963574355.1 Loris lydekkerianus
ACACTGGGCTGGCGGGTTCAAACCCAACCATGGCCTGCCAAACAACAAAGACAACTACACCAAAAAAAATAGCTGGGCAGTGTGGCAGGCGCCTGTAGTCCCAGCTACTTGGGAGACTGAGGCAAGAGAATTGCTTAAGCCCAAGGGTTTGAGTTTGCTGTGAACTGTGATGCAACGGCAGTCTACCGGGGGCTACACAGCGAGTCTCAACTGGGAGCAACATAGTGAGACTTTGTCTCAAAAAAAAAGATTGGCTTGGTGCCTGTGGCTCAAGCAGCTAAGGCGCCAGCCATATATATACCTGAGCTGGCCGGTTTGAATCCAGCCTGGGCCTGCCAAACAATGATGGCTGCAACCAAAAAATAGCCAGGCATTGTGGTGGGCGCCTGTAGTCCCAGCTACTAGGGAGGCTGAGGCAGGAGACTCGCTTGAGCCCAGGAGTTGGAGGTTGCTGTGAGCTGATGCCATGTCTACCCAGGGTGACAGCTTGAGGTTCTGTCTCAAAAAAACAAACAAACAAACAAAAAACTTGTGCTCGCCTGTAGGGTGGGAAGATTACACGTGACTTTCCTAACTCTAATTTTCTAATTTATGACAACCCGTGGATATTCTCTTCATGGTGTAAAACTTTGCTAAGTGGAAACTCTCAGAGAGGGGTCTCTGTAGGTCACATGGAGTTTCCTTTGTCTTTAGTGGAAACAGGCTGGTGGTGCTTGTCTGTTGCTGTGTGGGTTGGGGGGTTTCCAGGGCCCTAGACGGTGTTTGCCAGTGTGTTGCTTGTCTGCAGCAGGGAAGGGGTGAGGCTGGCGGGGGGCAGGGTGGTGGTGTCTGTGGCTTCAGGAAGTACCTCAGACCCTGTATAGGGGGTGGGTTTGAATACTGCTGTGGTATTTATGGGCAAGCCACTTTGCCTTTGTGCCTCAGTTTCCTCATCTCTAAAGTGGGAATAATAACAGCCCCTCCCTGAACCCTTTGCCACAGACCATTATTCCCTCTCTGGGATGGGGACTTCATACTCAAAGGGAACAGTAGATTCTCTTCGTATGTTATTTTTATGTTTTAGTCTTTATTATGAGACATTCAAACATAGGAAAGGCAATTCTGTTTCCTTAAATTGTACCAACCAAGTTTATGTGAGAGAATAGTCCCCCTTATGCCATCTGCAGCCTGCCACACTCCATCCTTGAAATTCCAGTGCCTCACACACATCACACACACACTACACCCACCACACCACCAGATTTGGCCTCACAGGGACCTTCTGTGTCCCCTTCTTGGGTGTGTTTCTTAAGAGTGCGTGAATACTCTGGCATGGGTGAACGGTGTCTGCCCCAGGTTTATTGTGTGTGATTTGATATTTGACACCAGTGACTGTCTGAACCGAGATTTCTTTAATGAGGAACAGAAACCCAGTCATACTACCTGAAACAGGAAGGGCACTGTTGTTTTTCTGAAATAATTTTAGACTTCTGAAAAGTCATACAACTAGCACAGAGGTTTCCAAGATACCCTTCACCCAGCTCCCCCAAATGTTGACACCAAAAAACCACAGGACAATGATGAAGACCGGGAAGTTAACAATGGTGCGGTCCTGTTAAGGGACTGTGCTGGAATCTCACCAGTTACCCTGCTCATGGCTTTTTTAATCCTACCCACACTTAGGTGTTGCGTCCCCTTTTTCTCTTCCAGTCTGGGACAGTTGCTCATTCTATCTTTGTCTGTCTTGACTTTGATGCTTTTGAAGAGTCCAGGCCAGTTATTTTGCGACGTGTCTCTCTAGTAGAGTTCCCCCATGTTTTCTCTGGGTTGGGTGGAGGCTCTGTCTTTGGCAAGAACCCCACAAAAGCGGAAGGGAGCTGTGTCCTCAGTGTATCTGTTGAGAAAGTCTTTGTATAAGTGATGTTACATTGGGCTGCTTGGCTAAGGTGGCATCTGCCAGTATCCTCCCTTGGAAAGGTTATTTTTTTTCAAAGGGTCAGGGTATAAAAGGCGGTGTGTGGAATCAGAGCAGCAGAACTGGCACCTGGCATCTGAGGCAGCTGCTCGCTTTGTCTCCCCCACCCTCTTCCCCTCTTGCCACAGACTCTAATTTCTGCTTGTCTTTTCCCAATGGCCTCAAGCCTGTGCCTCTCAGAACAATTGCCTTTCTCAGCTGCTCCAGGCACTTACGAAGGCTGCCATTCCAGAATGACAGCCACAGGCCCTGGCTTGTGTGTCCCCGTGGTCTGGAACCTGCCACCCACTCTCTGAAACCTCTCAGATCCTTTTCCAAATTCCTAGGAGAGAAAGCATAGGACACGTCAGCCTGGGTCAGGTCCTCCCCTGGTTCCACAGCTCAGGACAAGAGTGTGGGGTCACATTGCTGCTAGGACCCTCCCCGTGGAAGGAGTGGGACATTCACTCAGACAGAAGGATGACATGGGCTGGGTGGACATCTTCCCAAGCGTTCAGTGCATGTGTTCTTCCTTCCTCTTTCCTTATGCAACAGGTATGTCCCTGAACGCCTGTGCAGGTGACGTTTTCACTTAGGGGACTTTGCTATCCCAAGGCCAGATCTGTACAAAGTGAAGATTTAGCTTGTGTTAGGAGTGGCGGTCCTCTGGGGTGTCCTGTAGGAAGTGCCCCGTGACATGAGGTGTCCACGCATGACCCTGCTGCAGACACCTGTCTGCCCCCTCCTGGCTGTGAGTGTGGCCACAGTCACATTTTTAACCTCACAGGGAGCTGGTTAAGAATGCAGACTCTGTAGTCTCACTCCATCCCTGCGTCAGGATCCTCAGGTGGCTCCGATGCACAGCAGTCTGAGAGTACTGCTCTAGGTAGAAGTGAGTTTTCTGTTTTTTTTTAGAGGACAGTGTGTGACAGGTTCTCTTTCATTTGAGAGTGAAATTATAAAAGAGTTGCTAATACAAATATTTTAAGCTAGTAAGTGCAGCCATGTGTAATGACGGGATGCAGTCTGAGAAGTGTGTCATTAGGCAGTTTTATTGCTGTGTGAACATCACAGGGGCACTCACACGCCTCGACAGTGCAGCCTGTTACGTGCCCTGCTACAGTGTGGCTCATTGTTTTCAGGCTATATGCCTGTTCAGCAGAATACTGAATACCATAGGTCAGCGGTTGTCAACCTGTGGGATGACCCTTTGGGGGTCAAACAACCCTTTCACAGGGGTCACTTAAGACCATCCTGCATATCAGATATTTACATTACAATTCATAACAGTAGCAAAATTACAGTTATGAAGGAGCAATGAAAATAATTTTATGGTTGGGGGTCACCACAACATGAGGAACTGTATTAAGGGGTCGTGGCATTTGGAAGATTGAGAACCTCTGCATAGGTGATTGTAACTCCATCGTAAGTATATCTAAGAGTTTCTAAACATAAACTTAGAAAAAGTGCAGTAAAAATACAGTATAAAAGATTAAAAAAGGGCACTGTCTAGGGCACTTTCCATGAATGCCGCTTGCAGCACTGGAAGTTGCTCTGGGCGAATCAGTGTGAAGGTGCAGAGTGAGTGAAGGCCAAGGCCACTACCTTACCCTGGTGAAGACTTTAGGAACACCAGACACTTAGGCTCCACTAAATTTGTAAAAATGTATTTTTCTTTCTTCAATAATAAATTAATCTTAGCTCACTGTAACTTTTTCACTTTATAAATGTTTGGAGTTTTAAAAACTTCTGACTTTTTTTTTTTTTTTTTTGAGACTCTGTCATCTTGGGTATAGTGCCGGGTGTTATCATAGCTCACAGCAACCTCAAACTCCTGAGCATGAGCCATCTTGTTGTCTCAGCCTCCTGAGTAGCTGGGACTATGGGCACCTGTCACCACGCTCAGCTAATTTTTAGAGATGGGGCCTCATTCTTTGCTCAAGCTATTCTCAAACTTGTGAGTTCAGACAGTCTACCTGCCTTGACCTCCCAAGAGTGCTAGCCTTACAGATGTGAGCCACTGTGCCTGGCCTTTTTGACTTTTTTTGGTAATAATACTTAAATCAAGCACAAGAGAAAATGATGCATTTAAGAGATGAAGGGAAACACGGATGCTGCAGCCATCCTGTGTATTGCTTTACATGAACTATTTTTTTTTATTAGAAGGAGAAGGCAACCTTAAGCCCAAGAGTTTGAGATTGCTGTGAGCTGTGATGAAACAGCACTCTACTGAGAGTGACACAGTGAGACTCAGTCTCAAAAAAAAAAAAAAAAAAAAAAAAATGATAAAAGTATATGTTGGCTCGGCGCCTGTGGCTCAAGCAGCTAAGGCGCCAGCCACATACCCCTGAGCTGGCGGGTTCGAATCCAGCCCAGGCCCGCCAAACAACAATGACGGCTGCAAGCAAAAAAATAGCCGGGTGTTGTGGCGGGCACCTGTTGTCCCTGCTACTTGGGAGGCAGAGGCAGGAGAATCTCTTGAGCCCAGGAGTTGGAGGTTGCTGTGAGCTGTGATGCCACGGCACTCTACCTGGGCAACAGCTTGAGGCTCTGTCTTAAAAAAAAATAAGTAATATGTTAAACACATAAACCAGTAACATAGCCATTTATGATAATCAAATATTATGTACTGTACCTGATTATATGTGCTAGAACATTGACTTTCAACTGTGCTGTGAGAGGATCTTGGGTGTGCTGCAAACATTTTTAAAGATTGTTAACTAAATTATTTTCAAAGGAAGTTCAAAGCACAGTAAGTATATTCTTTTTTATTTTTTTAACTCTTTTTTTAATCAGCATAAATTTTCTTTTTTTTTTTTGAGACAGAGTTTCTCACTATGTCGCTCCCAGTAGAATGCTGTGGCATCATAGCTCACAGCAACCTCAAACTCTTGGTCTCAAGCAATTCTCTTGCCTCAGCCTGCCAAGTAGCTGGGACTACAGGTGCCCCCCACAACACCTGGCTATTTTTGTTGTAGTTGTCATTGTTGTTTAGCTGACCCAGGCCGGGTTTGAACCTGCCTCCTAGTGTACGTGGCTGGCACTGTAACCACTGTGCTATGGGTGCTGAGCTTAATCCAACATAATTTAAGTTTGCTAAGGAAGTTTAACTACAGGTTCAAGCGTGTGGTGAGATAGAAAAGGTTGGAAAATACGGCTCAGTAGGTTTTTTTTTTTTTAATTTATTTTTGGCTTTATTTTATTTCATTGCTTATTTTTTATTTCTTTTTGTTGTTGTTGTTGAGACAGTGTCCCACCCTGTGCCCCTGAGCAGAGTGCAGTGGGTGTGGTAGCTCACTGCAACCTCAGACTCAGGCTGCGGGCACACCGCTATCTCAGCCTCCCGAAACCACTGGGATTACAGGCGCTTGCCGCGGCTCCCGGCTGGGTTTTTTCCATTTTTTTCGTGAGTCGGGGTCTCACTGTTGCTCAGGCGAGTCTTGAACTCCTGAGCTCAAGCAATTCTGCCTCCTTGGCCTCCCACAGTGCTGGGATTACAGGCATGAGCCACCACGCTGGCTCAGTAGGTTTATTTACACCAGCATCACCAAGACAGGTGAGTGACATGTTGCTGTATGACATTACAGTGGCTATGAGACTAGGTGACAGGACTCTTAACGGGCCACTGTCACATATGTAATCTCTTGTTGATCAAAATGTTATGTGGTGCATGACTGCATGTGTATGAGAATTTATGCATTGTCAAGCTCTTAAAGTGAATACAAAACCACTTCTCTATTTCCCTGCCTTGATTTTTACTTCCCTTGCATCAATATATAAGTAGTGTTTCCCTGACATTATTTTATATGTAGACAAGTGTGCGTGCGTGTGCATACACACACACACACATTTTAGCTACCAAAAACGTAAATGTAACCCTACTGATCAAAACTCAGGAAAGCCGACCCCGTGGCTCATGCCTGTTATCCTAGCACTTTGGGAGGTCAAGACGGGAGGATTGCTTCAGGCCAGGAGTTCAAGACCAGCCTGAACAACAGAGCAAGACCTGGGCTCTACAAAAGAGAGAAGAATTAGTGGGGTGTGGTGGTGTGCACTCCGAGCCCTAGCTACGCCAGAGGCTGAGGCGGGGGCTCACTTCAGCCCCAGAGTCTGCGGTTGCAGCGAGCCCTGATAATGATATTGCACTGTAGTCTGGGTGACGGAACCACACCCTGCCTCTCCTCCAACCCTCCAAAAAACCCTCAGGAGAAAATCTAAACACCTCAGTGACTGAGAACAGGGAAATTTTTCTCTCCCTTAATTATTTTTACCAAAAGTTACACCTTATCTATTATTATGTGTTCTTCTTGCTTATTTTTTGGCTATTCGATTCATACTCAATCATTACCATACGATGAATGTACTTTAAAAAGAAATGGTATCATTCTACAGATAGTAGGTTTCTTTTTATTTTCCGGGTCTGTCATCTTCAGACTGCCTCTGGGGCAGGCTCCTTTACAGGCTAATCCTGGAGGGGCAGATATCAGTGCCAGGAGTTAGGTTTTACCTTCCTCTTCTTAGATTCCAGACTGATTTATTGCTAGTCTGTAAGCAACAGGGAAACATACAAAATAAAACTTCATCCTCGCCAAGTCCATGCTCTCCTGGCAAAGCCTGGGTCTTTGGGGAGAGGGTGAGATGGGTTTCCTTACAGTGTGCCTTTGCCCACAGACAACAGCCCTGGAACAAGCTATTAAAAATGCCCACGATTGTTACGATGACGAGATTCAGCTTTATAACGAGCAGATCGAAACCCTGCGCAAGGAGATCGAAGAGACTGAGCGGACCCTGGAAAAGTCTTCCTACGACTGCCGGCAGCTGGCAGTGGCCCAGCAAACGCTGAAGAATGAGCTGGACCGCTATCATCGGATCATTGAGATTGAAGGCAACAGGTGTGGGCAGGGGCCTGCGAGAGTGCACCTGTCCCCCCATGTGGCCACGTATTCCTTCCGCAGATCTTTGCCCAGTGCCTGCTGTGTGCCAGGCACGGTTCTAGGCAGTGGGGACATGGCAGGGAAGGAAACACAAAAATCCCTGACTATATAGAGCTTGAAAACTAGTGGGGGAGACAGATGCTGAATGAGCGTGTAACATAGGGAGCGCGGCCTGTGCCAAGTGCTGTGCAGGGACTGCTAGTGAGAGGAGGGTGGGACAGTGGGGGTGATGGTGGGACGAATGAGATTTTATGTACCATGGTCAGAAACTTCCCTCCCCTCAGGCCTTTTGTCTACAGGCCTCTGGAGACGTAAATGTCCCAGCAGGTGGCATGATAAGTATTTAATGAGATGCTGCAGTGTGCAAATATGTATGTATCTGTTTAAAATTATGTGTAATCCATGTGAGTGGTTTGATTTAGACAAAGCTTCTTTCACTTTTGCTCCACATGAAAGAGAGATGCTCTTGCCCTTAACCATCTGGCTTGTTTTTTCTGGTTCTTTCTGCCAGGCTGAGCTCTGCCTTCATTGAAACCCCCATTCCCCTGTTCACCTCGAGCCATGGAGCCTCTTTCAGTTCTGGAGCTGGTGGAAAAGGTAACACTCCTCAGCCCTGGCTTCTGCTTTTTTCTGTGTTGAAAGCAATGGGGAAAAAAGAAACTTTCTTCCTGGCCTTAACATTCATGCTCCCTCGGACACATCTGCCAATTGATGCTTCTAGTGAGGGAGGTCTCCATCCCTTCCTCGCGGATCTGTTCCCTCAGGTGCTAAGTGAGGGAGCCAAGAAGTTATAAGGAAAAAAATCACCCAGGGGAAAAGGCCACCTTGTACCTACTGACCGGAAACACGAGGCATTTAATCAGGAAAAGCACCATTCTGTATGCACTTCCTGCTGCTTCACTTGGGCAAGAAGTGGATATCGAATTGTGTTTTCCCTAAAATTAAACAAACTCATCTGTGCAAATGTGCTTGATCCAGTGTCCCGACAAGGCTCAGTGGTTCTTTCTTCTCTTTGAAACTGAGCAGGAACAGTTTGGTTAGCAAATGCAGCTTCTGCCTACCACGTCTGGTCTGTGAAACGTCACCTCACGTCTAAATCTTCTGAGCAAACCCAGTGTTTTGGGAGAAAAGATGGTGATGGCCATGGTGGTGCTTGTCCTCACAGGGCCCTTAAACCCATGTTTCTTAGACAGCTCAGAAGGGTTTGTGGAAATGGGGTCCAGAGTGAGACATCTTTGGCAAGGTAGCAGACCTGGCGCCAGACACCCTGTGCTGCCTCGTGTATGTACAGCCCGTCACGGGGGCTGCTCCCAGAGGGGTCCCAGCTTGGCTTAATGTTCTGCTGTCACTGTCCTGGGATTCTTAATAACTTTGAACGAGAGATTTTGTGTTGTCCCTTGGCACTGGGCCCTGAGGTTCCAGGGGATTCTGTAGGTGCTCTCTCCTCGCATCCCAGCTCCCAACAACTTTCCTGTGACCTGTCCCTCTCTCTGGCCCCTGCTCCCTCATAGCTCTGTGACCTGTTTCTGCTGTTGTCTCTTCTCTCTTCATGGTGAGTTGACTGGCCTAGAGGCTGGTGCTTAGTCTGTCTTGACCTATGATAGGGGATGGAGATAACATTGGTTTGAAAAAGTTTAAAAATCACTATTTGGGTGGAGCTGGGAAGCCTCATAGATTATACTGCGTGAGATTTTTGTATACAGTAGAACCTCCATAGCCAATCACGTCCCTACATTGACCACCACCTTAAGTTGATCTAGTTTTCATAGACCAGACGTGCACCACATGTTCCTATCAGTACAGTAGGCCTAGTTCCTCATGGATGAACTCAACATAGGGAGGTATTAACCATGAGGAACTTCTGGTTCCTGGTAGTAGGCAGAAGCTACAGTTCTTGGGTGGTCAGCTTATAGAGGTTCTGCTATATTTCTTTCAACTTGTAATTTCTTCTTTTAGCTAGTCTGAAGAAATGAGCCTGGCACTGCAGACAGGGGATCCCATCATTTCTGTTTTAATAGCATAGCTTCATCTTTTGGCCCAGGAGGAAGGGGTGCTATCCAGGGATGGTGGTATTTATTCAGCTTGAGATAAATACGGGGTGAAGGAGTCACACTGAGATGGGTTCCATCTCCAAGCCTGAGGCTGTCTGGACTTGTCAGAGGCCCAGACAGCTGTGCTGTTTCTCCTCTGAGGAAGTCAGAGGAGGGGTTGATCCTGAAAATGGAGTTCTGTGGTCTAGACCGTGGATCCAAATATCTGCACTGAGCACAGCAGGGGCTTCAGGCAGGATGCAGTGTCAGGCCTTGGTACTCTGCCCACTGCGCTGGTGTCCTGTGAGTGTCAGGACAAGGAGTGCCTTCTCAGCCTTCTGGAAGCCCAGAGAGATCCAGCCACTTGTCCAAGGTTCATTGGCAGGGCTGGGGCCTTCACAAGGGCCACAGAGCAACAGAATCTGGGCTCTTTCCCCACTCCAGGTGTAAGAAACCTCACCCTAGTGCTAGGCCTTTGTCTTAGTAAACTTAGCCTGTTTCTTAACCAATACATTTTCCTGCCCTTTTATTGACAATTGTACTTGACTTATTGCTTTTATTTTCTTAGATCTTACTAGGGCTGTACAGGATATAACAACAGCAAAACCAAGACAAAAAGGCCTCCCTAAGACTGTCCCAAGGAGAAAGGAGATTATGGCTAAAGACAAAGCAGATGGACCTTTGGAAGACCCCCCATCAAAGGGTCTGGAAGATGCAAAGATGGTGCGGGTGGTGCTTAAAGAGGAAGGTGAATCTCAGCTTGAACCAGAGGGTAAAGAAGCAAGTCTCCTAGCACAAGAAGAGGACCCAGAGGATGTGCCTGATGGAGGGCAAATAAGCAAAGCCTTTGGGAAGCTATACAAGATGGTCAAGGAAAAAGTGAAAAGCCCCAAAGAGCCTGAGCCCCCTGCTGACCTCTTCACCAAAGGCCGGCACGTGCTGGTCACAGGAGAGGCCAGTTACGTGGACCCTGAGTTCTACGTGTCTTCCATCCCGGCCAAAGGTGGGGTGGTGGTTTCCATTGAGGAAGAGTCTGTGCCTCCTGAGGATCATGGGGAACCCCCTCCTGAGCAGCCTGCGCCCCCTCAGGAGAACGGGCAGGAAGTCCCCGAGGGGAGAGAAGATGAACAACCCAGCACCCAGCCGACTGCAGACAAGGAGGCTGAGATAAGTGCTGAAGAACTGAAAGGCCTAGAGGAGAAGGAGGATGTCCAGAAGGAGGGCGAGGGACCCCCTGCACCCTGTCCCACAGCCGTACCTGGTCCAGAGGAACCGTCTACCCCCCAGGCTCAAAGGCCTGGGGCTGTTCAGGACGGATTGGAGGGAACTAGGAGAGAAAGCCTGCCAGAGAAAAGCCCTCCCAAGCCTGTGGCTTATCAGAAGGTGGAAGTGGTGGAATCCATTGAGACAATTTCCACAGAGAGCATTGAGACATATGAAGAAACCGCTGTCATTGTGGAGACCGTGGTTGGAAAGGCAAAAGCAAACAAGAAGAAATCGGGAGAGAAGGGCTCTTAAAATGCCCAGGCTCAGTGGCAGAAGATATCTTTGGGGCACTGTAGGGGAAATGCTTTGATATTTTAGAGCAGATTTAAGATCAGAGTGTGAAAGTTCCTGTTTGGACAAGCCCTAGTGGAAGTGTCTGGCATTGTCATGAAGCTTTTATTAAAATGTTTTCTTTGCTTGCACCTCCTTCGTCTAATTAATAGGGGGATGTGGGCGGGTCATCCCACTGTCAGAAGTCCCCAGACCATCCTGGTTTAGGAAAAGGACAAAGTGTTGATGATGCTTCATTTAAAGACTCATTAGAGGCTCAGCGCCTGTAGCACGGTAGGTACGGTGCCAGCCACATATACCAAAGTTGGTGGGTTCGAACCCAGCCAGGGCCAGCTAAACAACGACAACCGTAACAAAAAATAGCCAGGCGTTGTGGCTGGCGCCTGTAGTCCCAGCTACTTGGGAGGCTGAGGCAGGAGAATCGCTTGAGCCCAGGAGTTTGAGGTTGCTGTGAGCTGTGACACAGCACTCTAGTGAGGGCCACAGTGGGGATTGTCTCAAAAAAAAAAGAATACTCATTAGAGACCCAAGATGGTGTCTGGATGTCCCACAGAAAGATGCTAGTTGCTGACGCTGCTCATTTGCATTCCATCTCCAGTGTGAGTACGTGTCTAAGACGATGAGTGTTTTGTTAGAGATGAAATGATTCCGGGGATGTGTCTTTCGAGTTTCCCCAGGAGCTGATCCTGAAGCAAAGATTTGCATGTGGAAAGTGTCACTGGGATATGATTTTAGGAGGTCCCAGCAAGGGAGGGAAAGGGTTCCAGGGAAGGCAAGGGAGCAGGGGAGAGGCGTGTCACCAGATCACTTGGCACCGTAATCCACTGAGGAACTCTGGGGGCTGGAGTGGAACACAGGCCTCAGAGTCACTCTCCCTGGGGTGCAGAGGTATTAATCCACCAACTCCTGCCAGCCTGTGAGAGGTATGTTTTCGTGATGTTAGTTCTGGGGACTGAGAGCCTTAAGCAAAGAAGTACAGGTGCTGGCATTTGGAAGTCAGGCCTGGAAATACACACAAATAGTGCAGGTCAGGTGGTATAGGGAGGGCTCAGTGCATGTATACTGAAGGAACTCTTGTCTGAGATAACTTAAGATTGCCTCACCTAGGAAATTACAGTCCTAGGTCAGGTTTTAAGGAGCTCACTCAAACATTGCTGCATATGTCCCTTGTTTAGAAGTTAATGAGTCCAACAAACATTTATTGAGCATATACTTTGTGCCAGACTGTGTACTGTGCGGATAATGGGCGATATCTCAGTTGTACTGATGGTGCTGAAACACACAGAAGTGGATATGTTCTCTTGTGTATACTTATGCAAACACGTGCACACAGGTCCTAAGAAATAGAAATTATTCCAAATCAGAATTTTTTAAAATTTTTACATTGTCCATAAACGCATTTATTTTTCCTTAACAGATCAAAAAGTAAGTTTTTATGCCAATTTAAGAATTTACTTTTTCTCTGTGTAGATGCTGCGGAGTTCACTCAGGGCAACTGAGTGAATGTGCTTAAACAGATTACTGTTTACTACAAAAAGCTTCTGTCAAGGCAGCTACACTTCGTTAGAGACAATTGACAGTCACAAATTGTACTCATTTCTTTTTACAAATAGTAGAATACTAAATGGAATCACCTTTTCTTTCTATTTAGGGCTTTAAGCAATCTTGTTCTGAATTCACTTGAGGTTTTGATTTCCAGAAAGAAATAAGGTTTTGGGCAGCTCCCATAGCTCAGTGGGTAGGGCGCCGGCCACATACACCGAGGCTGAGTGGGTTTGAATCCGGCCCGGGCCTAATAAACCACAATGACAACTGCAAGAACCAAAAAATAGCTGGGTGTTGTGGCAGGTGCCTGTAGTCCCAGCTACTTGGGAGGCTGAGGCAAGAGAATTGCTCAAGCCCAAGAGTTGGAGGTTACTGTGAGCTGTGATGCCATGGCACTTTACCCAAGGTGACAGCTTGAGACTGTCTCAAAAAAAAGAAAAAAAAGGTTTTGTTGTCTCTAAAAGATGAATGGAGAACCCACTCCACTGTGCAGTTTTAAAGTATTTACAACTTAAAAGTTTAAGAGAGAATGATGAAAACTACCCATAAGCAGGAGCCCAGAAGTACCAGGCGTTTGGGCCTATGTGTATATTATATTCAGCATTAATAGCCACTGCCAAGCCTGTCTTTTCCTCATTAAGTCTTTTTTTTTTTATTTTTTGGACTATGTGTTTAGTTAGTATTCTTACTTTAAAAGGCAGGGGGTATCATTTTAGAAAGAAACGTCACTTTTATATCATTTTCAGTCAATAAAGAATTGGGGTCTATCCTGCGCCAGGCACAGTCTGGGTACCAGGGAGACAGGACCAAGCAGATGTGGTCCTCTTCTCAGAGGTGTCACATTCTAGCAGGGGAGGCAGGAAATGCGCAGCAGGCAGATACAGGAGACAGTGAGAGGCAGCGCTGGGAAGGGAATGGAATAGGGTGGCGGGCCTAAGTGACTGGGGCTGCACTGTGGATTGGGTGGTCAAGGGAAGACCCCAGGAAGCAGGTGCCATGGGGTCTGAATGACAGCGGGCGGCACCGTCTGAGTATTCTCCCAGTTGTGCACGTGACCATGGCAGGTTGTGTAAGTGCAGAGGTCCTGGAGCAGGAATGGGCTTGGCCTGCTCAAGGAGAAATAAAGGGATGTGGAGCGGGACAGTGGAAGGAGGTGAGGTCATGGCGAGGGGCAGGGACCAGGTAGGTGCTGTTCCCTGGCAGGCTCGTGTCAGCCCACGATGTGAAAGGTGGGGCTGGCTGCAGTGGTGCCTTTGAGGCCTAGGCAGGCTCTCTTTCTCCACCAGGGCCCTGCCCCCTGAGGGTCTCTGGCATTTGTCCTACTTGCTCATTTACTTGATGGCTACTATTCAGTGTCCCTGTTCGGTTCTGTTTGCCCTGGAGAGCTGCAGAATGGGTTTATTTCTGACCTTTTCTCTCCCTGAGATCTCTGAAAGCAAGCACAAAAACTTTTCTTTCGTAAGAAGTATTTTGTTAGTAAAGCTGGGGCTCAGAGCAGGCTTCCCTGCAGTTCTGGTGACGGGTCTCAGCCCCCTCTTTCTTGATGCAGCCCTGAGTGCAGTCCAGGAAGGAGCCCTTGCCAGGCTGCCTCCACAGAGAAGCAGGGGCAGCTTCCTGCCCACTCATCTCCCGGCCTCTGAGTCAGTGACCTTCTCACGATTGTATCTGCTGCCTAGGGTGCCTTGCCCGGATTCCTGCCTCTGATGGCTCATGTCCACACTCCCAGGCTTCATGCTGTGAACATGGGAGCCCCTCTGCCTTAGGGCTTCGTGTGGCCATAGGAGCATGCGTGGTCCCTACACTGGGCAGGTTGGGTGTCCTGGGGAGTTTGTGCTCCCAGGAGCAGCCCTAAGCCCAGGATGGACAGAACCTGGAGAGTAAATACTCCAGTTCGCCCCTATCCACTGGGATACATTTTAGGCCCACTCTACATAGTCGCTTGAAGGTCACCAGTGGGTTTGAGCCTCAGATGGCCACAAAGAAACCAATGTACCTGGTGTCAGTGTACCTAGAATTGGCCCCCATTCTTTCCTGTTTCACTTTCCTTCTCCCCTAAATGTGGGAGCTTCCTTTTAAATAAATGACTTGTCCTAGACTCCCTGTCTTGTGGTTGGCTTCTGGGCAGACCTGGCCTAAGACAGTGGGGTGGCACCTACTGCCCTCACCTGCCCAGAAACACCTCCCCCCTGTCAGCAGCAGCCTGATTGTGCACTGAGGATCTGCTCCTCCCACACTGGACACGGCCCCGACCAGATGGTCAGTGAGGCCACCCTGCCTTCCTCCAGCCTTGGTGTGGCAGTGACCCAAACTAGACTGCTGAGATTCCCTCTCTTTGAAATTTGAAATCTGAGTCCTGTGAAACTAAGACTGTAAATGCCCTCTGCTCTGTTTAGGGGATTCTGATGAGATCATCGTTGGTTCTTGTCATGGATCTAGGTCCCCAGGTCTGTTCCGATCACTGTCCTTTTTCTATAATGCTCTTCAGGCCTGAGGGCCACTCCATGTGCTTTTGACTCACTGCTTATTTCCTTAGTTTTGTTGTTGCTTGCAACCTCAAAGATCCCAAATATAATTGCTGATTAATAGGGTTTGGTAGCAATGGAGAACTTAAGGAGGTTTGGATTGAGTTGGGTTAGCCCCAGAGCAGACCCTGAGAGCTACCATGCCTGGCCACCCAACCCTTTCTTACCCATTCCAAGTTGTTGAGATAAGTTGAGAAAATTTCAGCCCCCATACCTCTAAGGATAGGTTTTGCCAGAAAAAACTGTGTGGGTTCCTATGATAGAAGGCCAGTTGTCCCAGGAACCTCGGAGCCAACCTGCTACCAGTTCTCTCTTGAGTCTTTTGACTCCATGTCCCTGTACTCGGGTCAGATGGCCAAAGGCAGGGCCACTGAAGACCTCCCTCGTGTGAGCCCTGGCTCTGCCCCGCACAGCTCACCGTACAGGTCTCAGTGCACACGCTGTGTTTTACCTCCTGGGAGCACAGGCAGGACAGGTCCGGTGTCCCCTCCAAGAGCTGGAACGCCTCAGGAACCTGCCTGGGCTGGGGACACATCAACTTTACCTTCATTGTGGCACAGTAGTGATCTTATGAGCCCCCAACTCCCAAGACTTCTTGGTCCACATTACACTTCCGTGACAGTAAGTTAACTAGGTAACAATTCTTTATGCTCAGGTTACCATCTTTATACTCAGTTTATAGTGCTTTCTATTAGATTCTCTCTGTTACAATCACTGGTGTGGTTTCTGTCTTCTGACTGGTGAAGGAGAGAGCATGAGACAGGGAAGAGACACGTCAACATAGGGCGCATTATCAGGCAGGCCACTGCTGTGGGCAGCTGGGACCCCAGCCCACTAGGACCCTTTAAGAGACCAAGTGGAGCATCTCCGGATTGTTCCAGCAGGCAGCCAGGCAGCTGAGTTGCCCATCCGCCAGCTCTCATCCCTCCCTTCCTGGGTTGAGGGCGACCCTGGTGTGGTTGCCCTGCCCCTCTGGGCTGCTCCGCCCTCGGTCTGGTACATCTCTGCAGTCCGGCAGAGGGACAGAGTGGCCTTTGGCATGTATGGAAACTGCCCGCACGTGGCCTTCAGGTGGGCCAGGGAGATTTAGGGCAGAAGTTGGCAAGGTATTCTCTAAATACCTGGATCCTAGGTGTACAGTCTCTGTTATAACTACTCCACTCTGCTACTGGAGCAGGGAAGCAGAGACAGTACGGCAAGTGGCACCGTTGCTTCCAGCAAAACTCTGTTTACGGAAGCGGACAGTGAGCAGGCTTTGGTCCATGGGCTGTAGTTTGTAGAGTTTACGCCAGCAGGGGCTGCTACCAAATTCAGTCTACGCACCGGGAAACACTGTTAACCTGGCGTCTCCTCTTTTCTCTTCCTTCACCTTCATATTGGAAAATCCCACCTGCCTCTCTCTTTGACTTGAAGCTTCTATTCTAAGCAGGGGTCTTTAAGCAGTCATTATAATCAAGTTTGTCCTAAAATTTTTCTATCATAGGTTTGTGGTTGGGACATTGCTGGTGAATGAAATCACCTCAAAACTCTGATAGCAAGGCGGTGCCTGTGGCTCAGTGTGTAGGGTGCTGGCCCCATGTACCGAGGGTGGCGGGTTCAAGACCAGCCCTGGCCAAACTGCAACACCACCACCACCACCAACAACAACAACAAAAAATAGCCGAGTGTTGTGGCGGGCGCCTGTAGTCCCAGTTACTTGGGAGGCTGAGGCAGGAGAATCGCCTAAGCCCAGGAGTTGGAGGTTGCTTGTGAGCTGTGACGCCATAGCACTCTACCCAGGGCGATAAAGTGAGACTCTGTCTCTACAAAAACAACAACAAAACAACTCTGATGGCATTTGGCAAACCAAAGGACATGATTAAAGCACCTTGATTAGTACAACACTTCATTCCATTTCCTTATGCTTAAATAAAAGCAACCAAATGCCATGAAAAGCCACATTGACTTATGTGCTGTTCGAAGAAATGGGGTTTTTGAGTTGAGATTTATTCTCTCTGAAGACACTGTCCTGTCAATAACTCCACCATGCTGGTGCCCCAGCCAGTCGCACCTGCTCCTTCAGCAGCTTGCTTGGTATCTTTGTGAGCAGGAGCTTACCAAGGGGCCGGTGGTTCCTGGACATGGGGCCAGAAGAGAAAAGGGTAAGTTTTAGCCGTTGCCTTCCACCCAGCTTGGAATAGACCGTGTGATCACATGAGGTAAGGTACTGCTAGTTTGTAGTAATGTTCACCACACCATCCACGAAGAGAGGGCACCATGTAAATTGGTATTTAGGATTAGGTTTTACGGGAATGTCAACGCTCTCTGGCAGAGACTCTAATGCTCACCAGGTATTCCTGAGTTTCCCTGTGTTTCCTGATTGCTTTGCATGTACAAAGGGTCATTGACCAGCACTGGCCAGCAGGCAGTGCGAGGAACTGGCTGGCTCCTTTGGGCTGAACATAAAAGAATGGATGAGAGTCTTTCATGTGTCCCTTCTGAGCAGTGATTGTAACAGCCTCATGTTCTGATTCCAAATCATAAGGCTGAAGCAGCCTAGATTCCTGAGCCACTGCATGGAGGTCTGTGGTTTTGGGGGATGACCTGAACTCTCATCGGAATTTGTGTGGATGGTAAATAAACCAGTGTTGTACTAAACCACTGAGATTTTGAGGCTGTTTATTACGATATTAAAACTTAGCCTGGCCTGAGTAATATATTCTAGAGTAGTGTTTCTGAAAGATTTTTGACCATGACCACAATAAGAAATGTATTTTATGTTGTAAGCCGGTACATACACGCTGACATACACATACACACACATGCACACGCACATCACACACACCCTGAAACCAGTGTTCCAGTAAACAATTCTTATACTTAATATGCATGGTCCATTCCACTCTATCCTAGTCTATTTTATTAAGAAATGACTTCCTGGCTCGGCACCTGTGGCTCAAGCGGCTAAGGCGCCAGCCACATACATCTGAGCTGGCGGGTTTGAATCCAGCCCAGGCCCACCAAACAACAATGACGGCTGCAACCAAAAAATAGCCAGGCGTTGTGGCAGGTGCCTGTAGTCCCAGCTACTTGGGAGGCAGAGGCAGGAGAATCGCTTGAGCCCAGGAGTTGGAGGTTGCTGTGAGCTGTGATACCACAGCACTTTACCCAGGGCGACAGCTTGAGACTCTGTCTCAAAAAAAAAAAAAAAAAAAAAAAAATGACTTCCTACACGGATTTTACAACCCACTAATGGATGTAATCTAAATTTGAAAAATGCTGTCGTAGATCATAATTTGTGTATGATTTATATGCTAATTATAAATCGTTCATGCATACTTACTAAAGCAGGCTTTTTAGACCTCTCTTTGGCAACTTTTTATTATTTGCCCTTAAAAATGGATGAAAGCGTTTTCATGTAAGATACAGCACATCCCACATAATTTCTGGAAGGTAATGTTTTATTGTTGAGCCTCCTAATTTACAACATGTCTTTTGAAATTGACTTATAAAATTTTGTCACAGGGAATAACAACATTAACCTGATTAATTATTATTTGCTTATCTTCATTTTTTAAAATAAATGGCTATAAATAACTGTCTCTTGCATTAGGATCAGGGGTCTCATAAAAACATCGCTAGCTGGACATATTTTGGTGTTAATACTGATGCAAAAAATGAAATAGAGACCAAATATTTATATATAGCACTATATATATTTTTATAGACTATATACTCATACCAAAACTGGCCATTTCTATTAAGAAGCTGATAATTTATTTTTTAATTTCATAAATTATACCACACCTGTGAAAATATGGACAAATATTTTATATTTTTGCTGCTATATAAGACTTTTAATGTTTGTACAGATAGCTGCAAAATTACAGAAATGATGTCATGGGAATCAATGAACATTTTCACCTGAATTTCCACTGGCTTTTTTCTTTAGCCAGAATCATCTTTATATTCTCTGAATATTCTTTTAGCAATGAATGTGGTGTCTGTTTCTTTAATAAATACACATATACACATTTTAGGTATATGTGTGTATATATGTTTATACAAGTGTATATATATATATACACACATGTATACACACATGTATATGGTCTATGTGTGTATATACATTTCTGTGTGCACTTATCCACACATGCACACATAATGTCCTTTGGTTTATTTTCAGACCATTAATGTGAAATGAATTGTCAATGATTTCCATTTATTTTTTCTTTAAATCTAGACTGATTTAAAAAGACCTTTGCAACAAGTAATAAATTTCTTTTAAAAAATCATATTATTACATTTCAAAGCATGATATAGAGAAGGTTATAAGATGTTAGAAGAAGACAAATTCATGCCAATATGCGGGTGAAAAGAAAGAAAACAGGGTTTTCAGAGCTCCCTCTTCACATGGCCACCTTCAGGCAATGGAACCCCGTGCTCTTAGGACGCTGGTCAAGTAAGGGAGCTCCAGGCTAAGCCACGTGCTCCCAAGGGGAGGGAGGGATGGAGCCAGGACTTGTTGAGAACAGACCATTTCTGGGGAAAGGGCTTCCTTTGGGATTAGAGATGAGAGACCAATCCCTGGGCAGCTGAACCCCGTGACAGCAGGTCACTTTGATAATGACAATTTGGGAATGAAATGGTGTCTTTGGGGGTTGACACCTGTAACCTTTGGGTTGTATGTGAAATGTTCTGGATTGCTCAGTTGTCAAGATGGTGACTATGTGCTTTCCTAACAGAGGTCTTCTCTAGCCTCCTTTGGGCCTCCAGACACTCTGGGATGAGTTGGCATGGTCCCCTCTTGGCAGAGAGACTCCGTGTGAATGGAGGTCCAGGCGAAGTTGGACATTTCTATCTAGAAACATGCTCCCTTCATCAACTTCATCTGCCTTGTCCCAAACAGCAACGAAATCACAATGAGAGGGAGTTAGATATGTCTCTCAAATTATATATTTTGGAAATCCTAGCCCAAGTATATGTGAGTACAGCTATCAAAAAAAAAAAAAAAAAAAAAAAAAAGATACTCACCTCACCTCTCACTTAGATCAGAGGATGAAGCCCCCAAAAGACTTAGGAAGGGGGATGTTCCTATCTGAGAAACTAGTAAGCTACCCTTCACCAGACATGTCAGACTTGCTTTAATTGTTTTCTTTTGGATAGCTGAGTAGGGAGCCCCAGAAAATTGGGGTTGGGATGAACTCCATACAAAGTGACAGAAATCTGGGCTGCTCTAGATTATTTTCACCATGACTCCGAGCAGCAGCTGGTGAAAGGATAGCCACACGACTCAGGGTCATGCTCCCCACGCTGGGGGAGCAGGGCGAGTTAGGACCTTGATATTGGTGGTGAAATGTCCAATGCTCATATTTTTTTAATCTCTTTTTCCCAATCAATAACTAGGGCTTACTGTGAATGGCCCTTTACGATTATACCACCTTACTCTAGTCCCTGTCAAATCTCTCTAAACTCAAAACATTCTTCCCCAATTTACGGCATGTCTTGTGCTTTAGGAGACACACACAGCTCACCCTCTGTCCCCAGTTTTGATTTTCTCTTACATGTAACAGCTCCTCAGTTGAGACCATGGACAGACAATTTTGGAGTGACCGTGTGTGGCTCTTTTTAAACACATTCTTTTCTCTTCTCAGAAACAGGAATTTGAGGGGAAAGTTGTCCCAGTTTTGTTTGCAGGATTATCAACCATTTGAATGACAGAAATAAAAACCTTTGAGTCACACGCAGGACAGAGATGTTGGTGTGAACATTGTATTTGGGGCATAGAATTAAAAAGATTGCTTCCATTGTAATGAAAATAATCATTGACAGTGAGTGAAGCTTCGGATGGAGAAGACAGGATTGCTCGCGTGGGTGACAGTAATCGCTAGGTGCCTGCCAGGAACATGGAGCGAGGACAGAGGCAGAGGCGGGAGGGAGGGTGGCGGGGAGGCGGTTGGGTGGCACTAGTTCTCTCTCAGGATGCTTTTCAGGC
Organism: Loris lydekkerianus; assembly: GCA_963574355.1. Classification (NCBI taxonomy): domain Eukaryota; kingdom Metazoa; phylum Chordata; class Mammalia; order Primates; family Lorisidae; genus Loris; species Loris lydekkerianus. The sequence goes on from CAUYPK010105065.1 coordinate 20,496, forward strand.
TTCTCTCCACAGCTTCGTCCAGCTCTTCCTCCAGCTCTTCCTTCTTGGACATGGCCAGCTTGGACTGGTAATCCCTCACCACCTGGTCGATGTAGGGGGCGCTCTGTGTGCCGTGCAGCATCAGGGTCCACTCCTTCAGCACGCCCTTCTGGGCAGCGCTGCCCACAAAGCCCAGCTCCAGGGTCCAGGTTCCCCGGGCATCTTCCCCCCACGTGTGTGTGGTCATGAAAGGCCACTTGTCAAAGCCCACCTTGGAGTCGTCATCCCTTGGCCGCCGGCTCAGCAAGATGGACTTGGTGCCCATGGGGGAAGTCATGTTGATGTTCAGGTCTCCCCTCCTGGTGGCGTTGACTGTGATGACAGCTTGGACGTGCTCCAGGTAGCGGACGAAGTTTTCCTTGCCCTCGCATGCGTCCGTCGTGAGGGTCAGCACCAACTTGCCAGTGGCTGGTATTTTCCTAACGGCACAGGGAGGAGGAGACAGGGTAAGCCATGGGGGCTGCATCCTATGAGGGGTTTTGAAAGCAGTTTGGGTAACAGAAAGAGGGGGACTTTGAGGATAATCAGACAGACCTGTGCCAACCCCCTCACACTGAGTGTCTTGAGTTCTCCTGCAGCTGGAGCCCCCACACACCCTGACCGCCTCCCACCACAGGCACCAACATCTCCCAGCTTTTCCCTGGAGCTGCCACGTACCCCCCCAGCCCTCATCTTATTCCCTGCCCTGGCACCATGGGGGTTTGCTCCAACTGTGTGCAGGGGAATCCAAAGGATTTAATCTGTCAGGGGAAACACCCCCACCAATGACTGACAGGATGCGGTAGGTAAATACGCCTTGGTGTCCCTTTTTCTCAGGGGCACAATTCAGTGTCCTCAGGAGGATTGAGCCTCACTGTCCCAGTGACCACTTGCTTGTTAGTACCTTTGTTGCTGGCTTTCCCCCACTTCCCTGTCTCACACTTCCGCATTTGTATTTCCTGGGACCATCTCCCAAAAGACGGTCAGCACCCAAGTCCTGTTTCAGGGTGGACTTTGGGGGCAGGACCTCATAATGACTTTTTTTAAAGTCCGAGGTACCTTGGTAAACAGAAGTGACTGCTAATATGATTTTTATTACTACAATTTAAAAGAGTTGACATTGGGTAAATTCATTCAAGTGGAAGACCGTCCTATGAAGGGTCAGGGGACCTTGGGGGTCTCTTTGGCCACAGTGGTGGGGCCCCACGGGGGCTGATCCTCAGCATCCCCTAAGCCATCTCTCCTTACGATTTCCTTTCTGGAGATGTTCTTCTGCAAACAGGAGAAGCTCAGAGGTTCTTGCATTAGAAAGAAACTACCTTTGAGGATTTCATGGTATAATGGCAAGACTACAGACTTTGGGAAACCTATTTGGATGAGAATTATGCTTCTGCGCTTACTGCTCATGAGAGCTTGGGCAAAGTATTTAAGTACTTGATGTTTCACTATCGTTGTTGGGGGTTCTTGTGAGGTTAACTAGGACCATGAATGAAGACACCAAAGCACAATGCCTGGCACAGGGTACCAGGCTCCCTTCCTTGGCCCACTGCTGTACTAATATCCCACCACCACATGGCTTTTATTTTGGACCATAAACTGGTGGGTTTTTTTTTTTTTTTTTTTTTTGAGACAGCGTCTCACTACATCACCCTGGGTAGAGTGCTGTGATGTCACAACTCACAGCAACCTCAAACTCTCGGGCTTAAGCGATTCTCTTGCCTCAGCCTCCTGAGTAGCTGGGACTATAGGCGCCCACCACAATGCCTGGCTACTTTTTGGTTGTAGTTGTCATTGTTTGGCAGGCCCGGGCTGGGTTTAAACCCACCAGCTCTTGTGTATTTGGCTGGCGCCCTAACCACAGAGCTATAGGCTCCGAGCCAACTGGTGGTTATTTTTAAAGACAAATCTTGTAGAACACACCTACAAAGATACCGGCTGCACACCCAGCTTGGTTCTGCATTGCCCTTGGCATAATCAAGGTCATGACCCAGCTTGGTGAAGATTACGCTGTAGGTCATTCATACAGGCAATACTCTTCCGAGGAAATTTACAAGGAGTGCTGTGTGCCCCGCCTGGGCAACACATGCTGAGTGATGTATGGGGTACCCATTCTTGTGAAGACCTAGTGGTGGGTGGGAGTAGTGGTCTTTTTGTTTCTAGGCTTTGGGGAAATCATCCAATTTGGAGAAGAGCAGGCATTAAGCCAACCTTGGAGGTTAGGACATGGAAGGTCATGAGTGGATCCCTCAAAGAATATACTGTTTATTCAGAACAGGGTCAGAAACATAACAAGTGAGTTGATAAATGATTTAAGAATTTCTTGGGCTACAGTCCACAGATGGACAGCTGTGTGTGTGTGGGGGTTGGGGGCATAAAAAATCTCAGACTACATGGGTCTAGCTGTGGGCAAGCATTTGAATAGTCTGAGCCTCATTTTCCTTACCTGTACAATGGGGCTATTAATTCTGTTCTTACCTGGGAGAGTTGCTGTGAAGATAAAATATTACATACATGTGTATACACTCTGGAATGTCCAGAACCTCAGGGTATGAGGGAAACGGCACATTCTCCTTTGGAGTCTCCATGCAGAGAGGTGGACAGGTACAGAAAGGGTGCTTCCCTTCTGGAGTTGAGCCAGAGGGGCTTCAAAACTCTCTGCAAAGCACAGATGGGAGTAACAGAGAACAGAAACAGGAAGAGAGACCCCTGCTCTGAGTTCTGTGTTGAATGTGCAGGCCTGGACTGTAGAATTCCCATCCTGTGTTCAGGCCTTCTTGAAACATTCAAGAAGGAAATTTACAAGCCGACAACTGGAGGCTGTTACTTCGAATATAAGCATTCTAGACATTATAAAACACCACTCACTGATAAATTGTCCACCATTACCTTAAGGATTCAGCCCTCCTTGTCTCCTGGTTCCTTCCTGCCCATACTGAATCCCTCCCTTCCTTCCAAGTCCTCCTGAAAAGCTCACCCTCTATAAAACACTTGTACTGGAGCCCCCTTCTCAGGCTCTGCTTCCAGGCAAACCAACTAAAACAGTTATCTGTCTGTAGAGAATAGCTATTAGAAATGAATAGCCGCGTCCCTCTGCACAGCCTCTGAGGCCTGTTGACTAGCTTTGTGCCACTGTGTACAGAATATGGGTCTCATTCCAGCCTGTGGATTCAGTCATTCTCACTTCTTTCTTTGTCTTTGAAAAGCCCCAGAGAATCTGATAAGAACACCACGCAGAGAACCTCGGGGGCATTCAGGGAGCTAGACCTGGGCTGGGGACCACTTTGATGTTCAGAGTATAGCAGAGGAGCCTGAGATTCAATCCTAAGAAATAGCCTCATTGGCAGAACAAGGAGGGCTGGTGAGTCCTGCCCCTGTCTGTGTTAGACTCTGCAGCTGCTGTCCCAGGAACCCCACAGGGAATAGGGACAGCATGAGAGGCAAAGACAAAGGAAGGGGCAGTGACAGCAAGGCTGACAGAGGAGACCAGGACATGGGCCATGCATCACCCAGTCTAGGGCTCTCACTTAATGAGCGCTGTGCATTTGTGAGACAGAGATGGAGGGAGGCTGAGAAAAATATTAGAATTTTACCATGCACCTTGGGAAGCTGAAAAACAGGTTAAAATGGGAATAGACACACTAGTGCTAAGAATCTCAAAGGTTCTAGAAGCCTTGGACACTAGGGAGTGTGCAGAGGTCACAGGCCATGACAAATATGCCTGGGGAGTCTGGTTGTGCAGGAAGTGCCCACCAGGACCACTCCCCAGATCCCTTCTGCCTGTGAACTGCTTACTGTGTGGCGCTGGGTCCCCTGAGAGAGGACAGACACAACTGGACTCTTCTGGGAATGTCAAGTTACTAAGAAATTAAACGAAAAGCCTGATATGAATTCCAGAGGCTGCAAGTATGGCGGGAAAGGAGAACACCATTCCCTCCTCTCACAAGTAAGGTTTTTGGTGGAAGTCAGAGCATTTTGGGGAGGGGCGTAGGGACGATACTCGCCAGGAGTGTCTCACTGACTTCTGGTTTTGCTTACTTGTATTTTCTGATTTTCCTGCAGTGACCATATATTGCTGTTGTAAGAAGAAAAATGATCTTATTCTTATTTTAAAGAGAAAAGGAGATACATGCTTAGGGATTTACTGCCCTGGCTGGAAGAGGCGTTAGGGGCAGGCCATAAGTTGGGAGGGGCTTTCTCTGGGGCAATTATCTAACAGATAGTCAATTTATAAGAAGGTTAAAACAGGCGATGGCTGTTTGTGGAACTAAATGAGGCTCTGCAGAGATACTTTAAATCAGTGATTTTTCAACTGGCATGCCGTGAAAGGATCTTAGGTGTGCCTCAAAAATTTTAAAGATCATTACATTATTTTCAAAAGAAGTTCAAAGCATAGTAAGTAGATTATTTTTCTTACTTTTTTTTTTTTTTTTTTTTTGGTCAACACAATTTATGATGTGCAAGTTTAACTATAGGTTCAAGTGTGCTATGAGATAAAAAAAAAAAAAAAGGTTGAAAAACACTGTTTTAAATAGTTACATGGTGTTAGTTCCAGGCCATGTTCTGGAACTTACTGGCTGCAGAAAAGGAGGCATGAACCAAGAGGTTTAAGAGCTCCTCTTTGACCTTTCAGAAATGATATACAAAAGTCTATAAAAGGCACACTTAGGGACTTGGGGAAGCTTGTAACTTAATTTTATTGCATATCATTGCAAGGGTTCAATTGCCCAGTGCCTAGAAACAGGCGTTGCTTTCTGGGACACTCTGGGAAACACTGTTTGTGTTATGAATCCTCAACTGTCTGATAGTTATGAAGCTGTGATTGTTTTGCTGGAACAATCACAGTAGCAATAAAAATAGCCACTCTTTCTTGAGTGCTTAAAATGCCTGCTTATGTGGCAGTCATGTGAGAACATGAAGCAGGTGGCTGTTGTGAGGTGGAACCAGGCCAGGTGGGCATGGAGTCACCCGGGAAGACACGGCAGCTTGGGAGGACTGGTCCATTCCCAAGTGACCCAGCTGGCTCCAGACAGTACACCTTCACCATGGTGCTCATACCAGGGTTTGACATTTATTTCCCAGTTCACTTACAATCAGAGTGGGATCACACGTTTTGCCACAGCGTTAAAGGAGAGAAGTTAGCAGTCTCTTTGGGGTGCAGAGGGCTGGGGGCAGCCTGGGCTGGGGGGGGGGAGGTGGTCACTCTGTGCTGCCTGAGTGGCAGGCCCCATTGGCTCTGCTCGCCCTGCATGGCTGGGGCCGCTGCTCACAGCCAGTTGTATTTTTCCTTCTGATTTTAGCTGAGCACCCTTTACCATCTCTCTTGATCAAGTCTCTTTAGAAAATTGCTTTTCAAATTGATTCTTTCTCTAGGAAGATTAAAGCTGAGGAAATCCACAAACCTGATAATTGCCACTCACTGCCCCTGGGAGCTGTCTGCAGTGCGGCCGTGCACATCCTAGGACTTGGCAGTTGCCAAGGCTGTTGATCCCTCTACCCCAGCCCCCTGGAAGCATGCTTCATGGCAATTGGGCTGCCTCTGCTGAGCTGCACAGCTAGCCCTAGGGTTGCCCACCAACCCCCATCCAGTCTCCGAGCTCGCCAACAAATGTACCTGCCCTAGACCTGACACACTTGCATCTGAGAACAAGTTCAGGCGTGGGGGTGGACAAGAGACCCGTGGACACTGAGCAGACACAGAGCCCTTCCAACCAGGGTGGGACCCCTGCTCTGAGTTTGCTGGTCCTGTTGCTATCATTTAGATGCTTTTCTGGTGCTCAGGTGACACTGGCTAAATGCATTCGTTCCCTCATTCATTCAGAAAATACTTCTCACGTGTCTGCTAAGTGGCTGGCTCTGTTCTAGGTGCTGGGGACACACCCGTGAACATGGCAGACAAGCCCCTCTTCTTGTAGGGGCTCACCTGAGTCATGCTGATTAGCTGTCTGGTTCCCTTTCAGTGAAACATTGCACTGATCTTGGATAAGGCCCTTTGCTAGCTGTGAGAAGTTGGGAGATCACATCTCTAGGCCTCAGATTCCTAGAAAGATGGACTTGAACAGCCTTCTTTCCAGAGCTCCCTCTGGCTCCAGATCCCACATTTATGTGGATTATGACAGAATGCTGAGCATGTTCAAACATGCGGAGAGAAACTGCTGCTCATCTCAGCGTCTGCCCTCGTTCTCTTTCTCCTTCCCTCCATGGCGCTCTGGTTTGGTGCTATCTCGGAAAAGAAGGTCTTTTATCAACACGTACCTTCAGGCAGAGGGCCACAGTGTGTTCCAAGCTAATGTTTCCCTAAATACAGCACCGCTGACACCTTTCTGTTAATTGTGAATTGTGAATGTAGCCATGCAATTAAGTGTGGATGTGGCTCTAATTGCACTGACTGAGGGACAATGTGGCCACCGCTGGCAGAGTGCAAAGATACCGACAGTGTACGCCTTTCCCTCTTTGCAATAAGGGGCGAACTTACAGGCTCCAGGGTCTGGTAGAGTGGGTAGGACAGCGGAGTTGTTGGGTCTGTGAAGCAGGGCCACTGACTTTGTCTTTCTAAGCCTGCTCCCTCACCTGCAAGTTGAGACTGGGATGCCCACCTCCTGGGATGAAATGAGATGGTGGGAGGAAGGTGCTAGACCATTCACCATCCAAGAGAATTTCTTAGTAGCACTTCTCAATAGCATCCTCCCAGGGCCACCCTTGAGGCTCTGGGCTGCTGGTACCTTGATGCCACTAGCCACATGTGGCTGTTTACATTTAAATTAATTAGAATGAAATCAAACGGAAATTTTAGTCCCTCGTTCACAGTCATCTCATTTCTATCACTCTATAGCCACAAGCTGCTGTATTGGATGGATGGTGAGGGCATAGAACATTTTCACTGCCACAGAAAGTCTCTGTCCTTCCAAATTTCTCAAGAAATTATTCTGGGCCAGGCAAGGTAGCTCAGACCTGTCATCCCAGCACTCTGGGAAGCCAAGGCGGGAGAATCGCTTGAGCTCAAGAGTTTGAGATCAGCTTGAGCAAGAGCCAGACCCTGTCTTTACTAAAAATAGAAATCTTATCCGGGTGTGGTGGTGGCACCTGTAGTCCCAACTACTTGGAAGGCTGAGACAGAAGGATTACTTGAATCTAAGAGTTTGAGGTTGCTGTGAGCTAGGCTAATGCCCAAACACTCTAGCCTGGACAAAAGAACGAGACTCTCAAAAAAAAAAAAAAAAAAAAAGAGAGAGAGAGAGAGAAATTATTCTGAACTCTAACAAGGGAAACAGAGTCATCAATGGTCACTTAACATTGATTTTGGGTATGGTTAGTAATGGTGAGCAGAGTGTAGTCTTAAACCCTCCAGTCTCATCTCTCTGTTCAGTCACTCCCAAGAGGTATCACAGACTCTGGTAGAGACAGGGCCTCCAGAACAGCAGTTGTGGGATGGGGTCCACCTACTAGGTGGGTGTTTCAGAGTCTCTAGAGGAGTGTTTATTGGAAAAAGTCCCCTAGGCCTCCTCTCCTACAGCAGATCATTGAGATGCCACCTGTGTGGAGTTTGAGTGTCTGGGCTCAAATCCCAGTTCAGCTGCTGAGTAGCTGGGTGACCTTTTCCCAGCCTGTCCTCATCTGTGATGACAGTGCAGAGCTCATAGCAGGGCTGTTCTAATACAGGGCCTAATGGAGGGCCTGAGGACGCAGTAGAAGCTGATGACAGCCTGATAAAATCATGGCCTGGTTCATGGAAAAAACCATGCAGCCTTGTAGTCATGCACACACACAACAGGGATGGTCACCCATTGGAACAGCTCATTCATAGGAGGATGCCTGCCCAGGATAGTTGCTAGCCCATGCATGACACCTATGGGACGGTGCTCACCCATAGAAGCTTGCCTTGGGAGGATGGTGGCCTGTGGGAGCAGGTGCACCCAAGGGTGCAGGTTTGGCAATTTGAGAATCAGGTAATTATTTCATCATAAATTCTAGGCGATCATTATGTGTCTTTTTTCCACAAGTGTGAACTAGGAGTGTTTAAAAGTGTTTAAAGTTACAGATGAGAGGGAGAGGCAAAGTTACATTTATTAAGTGCCTGCTGTGTGCCAATTTTACTCTTGAGTGTTGCCAAAATCTCCAGAGTCATTACCTCCACTTTATTGGTGAGGAAAGAGGGAATGATGAAAGAATTCATCATTAATTCTACATATTAATTTTCACTAACCCATAATGGAAACTTAGCTTGTCTTCCAATTATGAATGGATGCCAAAAAAACAGAGTGGCATTAGTCCTTCCTCAGACTTTGTCATCAAAGCACCTGGAGATCTTCAGATCCCATTACCCTTATTCCTCGGGTCCTGCAGTAGCATTTTGGTTGCCATCACTGCTCTGAAATCATCTCAGCCATTAGATTTGCCACTAGAGCTTTTTACTTAATGTGTTGACAAAAAGGGTATATATTACGGAATCATAAAGTTGTTTTTAAAAACACTTGGTAACTGGTGTTTAATACACGTATAATTGGCCTCCTTCATTATCCTATGTATTTTATCTAGTGAATTTTAAAACATCTTATACTGAGATGGGGTCCAGAGATTTCACCTTCCTGACAAAGGAGGACAGGGTAGAAGGGTCGAGGATGCTAGACTAGAGGGTCAGAAAGGGCAGAAGTCTTGTCTAAGTTGGGGCAGTCAGGATGTGAATTCAGGTTTGGGTAGCTCACTGCAAAGCTGCAGAGAGTCTGGGACTGGAGGAAAATGCAGAGCAGGGTAGAGTCTGGGTCTGAAGAGGGCTCAGCTCAGACTCGGTGAAACGAGGCTGGGGCAGGGAGGTTTCCCCACTGTTTAAATGACATAAGCCACAGAGGTGTATTCTCACGATAGAAGACTGTGCAGCAGTGAGAATGAAGGAGCTACTCTACACGAGGTAACTCGGCACATCTCACAGATCTAATGTGGAGTAAAGGAAACTGGATGCTAAAGCCATATCCTGTGATTCTACGTAAAGTCCAAGAACTGGCAAAACTGATCGATGGGGACAGGAATAAAAGCAGCAGTTGTCTACGACAGGGTGTGTCCACAAACTGGATGGGCCACCAGGAATCTTTCTGGGTTGATGGAATAGTCCATCACTTGTTTGGGATTTATGAAAACTCAAATAATACTCTTACGTTCTCTGTATTTCATGGCATGTAAATAATACCTTGATGAGAATAATGATAAGAATTGCTATCTCCATCTTACTGAGGGGCCAGTGAGGATAGAGAGAAATTAAATAGAGAAGAATACTATTGATTGATCCATTCGTTATGACTGGGAAGCCGGAAGGGGATTAGGTGGCCTTGGACAACCCAGTGGTTTTGGTGTGGGGCACCCCCCGCTCAGATCCTTCCAAGTGTCAGCAGTCCACCTCAGTCAGAATACAACCAAGTCCCTATATTGTCCCACAAACAGAATGAACAAATAAATTGTGCTATAGTCCCACATCGGAGGTACTAGTCCTGCCATGAGAATAAACCACAAGTACACACTAAACATGGTCAAATCTCACAAACATAATTCTGAGCAAAAGAATCTAAATATAAAGAGAACATGGTGTACAATTCCACTTCTGTTGAGTATAGAATGGGCAAAATCAGCCAGGGAGTTAGAAGTAAGAAGAGTGGTTCCCCCAGAGGGTGATGATGATGGCAGGGACACAGGGGACCCATCCAGGATGTTCTGATCACTGACCTGGGTGCTGGCTGCACTGGTTGATTTGTGCAATTAAAAATAATGGCATCAGCCCCGAGACAGTTAAGGCTCATACCCAAAAGCAGAGGCTCTGAGGTACAGAGTTGTGTTCTATATAAATAGCACCCCATGGAGTTCTGCAACGGGCTCTACAGCTCTGCCTGAAAGCTGATTGCCACGAATCCAATCCAGCACATGCCCTTGACATGGACAGGGATCCATGGAGGGACTAGTCCCCCCTATCCATGGACAAGGATATTGTTGCCAGTGCCATGGTGCCATCTCATATGACATGCAGCAGAAGGACCCCCGCCCTCACTTACTCAGGGTCCTGCACAGAGCCTCCCACACAGTGGAATCTCTCAGGCACGGTTTTCCAGTCTTTGGCCATTTTCACCATGGCGCCTGCGTCAAGGACCCCATAGCCAAAGAGGTGATTAAACTCCAGGCCGACCCCATTCCTCCGCCACTGATGGACCTCGTCATGAAGCTGGTTCCGTTTGGAGGTGAGCACAGTCAGATGCTGCATGTCTCGCCAGGTCAGGCCCAGGCTGGACACGGAGGTGGAGAGCAGAGGGTGGACGAGAGAGGGAGAGAGACAAGATGTCTGAGATAAATAACACCCTTGTAAGGTTTTGGAACATCTATGAACCCCTGATTCAGGGAAGGAGGGGTTCATGCACTTATTGGAACCATCAGATATGTCAATTTAAAAAACAAGTCTTTTTTTCTTTTTTTTGAGACAGTGCCTCAAGCTATCGCCTGGGTAGAGTGCTGTGGCATCACAGCTCACAGCAACCTCTAACTCCTGGGCTTAAGTGATAATCTTGCCTTAGCCTCCCACGTAGCTGGGACCACAGGCGCCCTCCACAATGTCCAGCTATTTTTTTTTTTTTTTTTTTTTTTTTGATTATAGTTGTCATTGTTGTTTGGCAGGCCTGGGCTGGATTCAAACCCACCAGCTCTGGTGTATGTGGCTGGTGCCTTAGCTGCTTGAGCTACAGGGGCCAAGCCAAAATCTTGCTTTCTTAACTTAAATAAATTTATTTCAAAAGAGCATTCTAACATGCTCCCTGGAATGGCTAAAATGAAAAAAGACTGACAATACCAACTGTTAACCAAGACATGGAGCAACTAGAACTCATGTACTTCGCTGATCAGTGTGTAAATGATTATTGTACTTTGCCGACCAGTGTGTAAATGATTGTTGTACTTTGCTGATGAGTGTGTAAATGATTGTTGCACTTTTCTGGTGAGAGTGTAAATGATTGCAACCACCTTGGAAAACTGACTGTATCATCTAAGGTTATCCATATGCCTAAGCTATGGCCCAGAAATTCCATTCTTAGGTGTGTACCTGATAAAATGTGCATCTGTTCCCCAGACATATGTACTAGAATGCTCATAGCCCCAAATACCCATCCACAATAGAATGAATAAACCAATTGAGGTGTAACTTATGAGTATGGGTTACTATACTGGGGATGAAAATGAATTGACTATATCTGCCCTAAATGGACTATAGCTGCCCTAAATGATATGGACTATAGCTGTAAACTCTTAACTACAGTGTTGACCTAAAGAAGCCAAACAGAAAATAGAATATATTATATAACTCTGTTTGTTTGAGGCATAAAATTAGGAACTACTTATCTATGCTGTTAGAAGTCAGAGTAGTGGTTATTCTTGGGGGGTAGTGACTGGAAGGAGACACAAGGGAGCTTCTGGGGGCTGGCTGTGCTGTTTCTTGGTCTGGGTGCTGGATACATGGGTGTGTTCCATTGTTGAAAATGAGGCTGTTAGTTCTTCAAGGATACAGAAAATATCTGTAGCATATTTATACCCCAAGTGCTCAGGATAAGCCTTGGCACACTCTTCAGTGAATAAACTAGTCTGTCTGTTATAACTTTTCCGAAACTAGTGTCTATTACTATTCATTGTCTGTGTTTTTCAAGCAGTAGGCTGTGGCTTGTTTGTGGGCTAGGAAATAAGCTTATTGTACCCAATAAATTCATCTACCCAAGCTACATGTGAGAATCTCCCAGTGGGGGGTGTTTAAAAACTCACTGCTCACCCCTCATCCCAGAGCAAGTAAATCAGAATCACTAGGTGTAAGACAGAGGCCTTGGAAACTGCTAAGTCTTTCCAGATGATTCCAGCAGACAGCCACAGTTGAGAGCCAGAGATTTAATGGATGGTACTATTATAACAAAGCGAATGTACTAGAACAAAAAAGAACAAACGTGTACACTGTGTGTAATGTTGGAAACTATTCTTCATGAAATGTTGGGTGTGTGCTGGGCTGCAGTGCAAAATTTATTACTCAGAAACTTGGCAAAACCCTGCACTACGATTCTTTTTAAAAGTAAACAATTCAAAAGATAGCAACAGAATAACTTATTTGATAAAATTTCAGCTCATGCAAAGTTCATTGGTTTTCAGATTTGAATCAGAGTCAAGAGCTCTAATGGTCTTGAAATTCAGACCTTCTTTTAAGGAGAAAGTTCCAAGGAAGGTCAATGCTTATTTAGGAGATTCAGAACATGTCATGGACACATGGTCCCTCAGGACTGAAGAAAATGGTGTGAAAGTTCCTGATGTTGATTATGGCCAAAAGCTCAGTGTTTTTGCTGGGATGGGATTCTGTGTTTATTAATTTTAGAAGTGTTGACAGATGAGAAGCTAAGTGATCCCAGGGTAGGCTGACAGGTTTCTCATTTCTCATTTTTGGCATGAAAATGTTCTGTGCTTCCCAATGCCTGAAGGAGGACTCCCTCAAATGTCTCTCCACAGATAGGTTCTCATGGGGTCTGGGAGTGGGGGGGTGGGTGGGGGGAGGCGAGGAGAGAGCAAGTGTCAGAACAAGGAACTTCTCACTTCTGAGGTAAATTGAAGCGTAGTCATACCACGATGTACTTGAGCTTGTGACATTGCTGGACCAACTATTTGCATATGTCTAAAAAGTAAAACTGGGGAGGCACCTGTGACTCAAAGGGGTGGGGCGCCGGCCCCATATGACAGAGGTGGTGGGTTCAAACCCAGCCCTGGCTGAAAACTGAAAAAAAAAAAAAAAAAGTAAAACTGGGTCCTTGCTAATTCCTCCTTCTGAGCAATTTCAGAACTGACAGAATATACTATCGTGTAAAATAGCTATTTGGTCAACCTGCTTTAAGCTTTACTCCAACTTAGTAGCTCGAGAATCACAGGTGCTGGTTATTAAATAATAAAAAAAATTTACAGAGAATCTAAGTGATAAAGGTCACTGTGACATGTTCTTCCCTATTCTCAATGTGTTTTTTTTTTTTTTGAGACAGAGTCTCACTTTGTCACCCTTGGTAGAGTACTGTGGCGTCGCAGCTCACAGAAACCTCAAACTCTTGGGCTTGAGTGATTCTTTTGCCTCAGCCTCCCAAATAGCAGGGACTACAGGCACCAGCCACAACACCTGGCTATTTTTTGGTTGCAGTTGTCTTTGTTGTTTAGCAGGCCCAGGCCGGTCTTGAGCCCTCCAGCTTCAGTGTATGTGGCCGGCACCCTACTCACTGAGCTACAGGTGCCAAGCCCCCTGTTCTCAAATGTTTTATATGATAGTCAGGAAAACAAGACACAGACATGTGAAAAGGAAATGCACAATGAAGTGATTCCACCGACGTCATTGCATGCCTACCACATCCAGGCACTGTGCTAATTCCAGGCATGTCCTAGGGGGGGTCCCTGCCCTCGCAGAGCCTCAGGGGGCAACTCAGTATTGAAAACGGAAGGGCTGTCATGATAGGGAGAGCTCAGGATGCTGGGGGAGTCATCAGTAGAGCTCCATGTTATCCCAGTCAGGGGGTTCTCACTGTGGTCCTCAAGCCCCCATGTCAGAACCACTTGAGTACTAGTGACATAGGTGGATTCCTAGCACTCCTAAATCAATATCTTGAAGGTCGTGGGCCTGAGAATTCACATTTAAGATAACTCTCCAAATGATTTTTCTGCATAGTGATGTTTGTGAGCATTGGTCTAAGACAGTGACAGAGGTTTTGATGCCACAGACTCATTAACCATCTGGTATTTTCAGCATGTGGTCTAGCTTGAGTAAACCTGGTCCAGAAGTGTCTCCTTTACTTCTTGAACAGTGCTGGGAGTGCTTATGAAAAATGCAGTTTTCCAGGCACTCCCCCAGAGATTCTGGCTTTGGATTTGAGGTGGGCTTGGGTATCTATGTTTTTAATAAGCCCTCCAGGGATTCTGATTATCAGGAAATTTGAGAACCTCTGAGAGCAGCTGGGATCTCTTAGGAAGTGGCTAACTACAAACCTGACTTCTGACAGAATGGATTAGTGTCTCCTGTTGGTGAGGATTTTCCCTCACTGTTCTCTTTCAGAGCACATACTTCCATTTACAGCATCAAGTTCCCCTGAATCCAATTAACATTTTCCTCCTAATTATCAAGGCACAAAGGGAATTTAAGGCGAGCAAATGCATCTTTAGAGAAGTTGAAAACTGAAATGTTTTAAAGACGTTGCAGTTTTAAGATTGGAGGCATGACTTCTACTAACATATGATAAATTCTAGAAGCTAACAGGAGACTTTTAATCCCTTTATTTATTGGATCTGATTTCTATTTGAACAAGGTGAGGTGGGTGAACCAGAGTAAGTTGTTTCATTTCATCCATAAGAGATGACTACAGTAGTGAAAGATCCTTTTGTTTTCTTTCATCTGTAAAATTCTGAGTCTATTCTCTAAACGCTGAATTATTTCTAGTCTGGAAAAAAAATGTATTTGTGAATCAAGTGGGAGTTTTCTTCCACTGCCTTTGTTTGCCCACCTCCTATGCACAATGAGAAGAATTATAGGTTACATGGCCCCCTGGTGTCTCTTTGGTGTGGCAATCTCATCTCAAAGAAATTCAAAACTGATTTTGAGCAGCATATTTGAGGAAGAAGAGCCAGCTCATTCATACACTGTGGCCCACTGCCATGGCCAAAATACACGAGTGGTGAGCTCCTCAGGCAAGATGGAGGCAACACCTCTTTTATATCCAACAGCGAGGCTGAGGAAAGATCCCTGCATTGGAACCCAGGAACTCTGAGGTTTAAATCCATTTGCGTGAATTTGGATAGATTACTTTAGCAATCTGAATTTCAGCCTTCATATCTTTAAAATGTGTATAAGGCCTTAGAGGTCTGTTGCAGTATGTAAAAGTAGATCATGCATGTAAAATAGTGAGTATACTGGTGGGCACTGAATAAAGAGTTTATTATTAGCAACAAAATCTATCTCATATATTGAAAATTAAAGAAAGTTAGAAGGGAATAGACACTATTTCACTAAGTAAAGTATTGGTCACAATATTTCAGAGTATGTAAATGAATGTTTTCAACCTTAAAATGATCACATATCTAGTTAAAATAATAAGCTCTTCTAAAGAAACAATATTTCTGAAGCAGAACTGTGATATTTCAGGGAGTCATTTGAACCTCATTGATGATCTAACTTTTTGTATTTTGCAGATAAACACTAGAGATTCAGAGAAGGCAAGTGATTGCCCACTTAGGAGCTGGAACACATTAGCAGTTGTCTTTCCCTGCATGTCTAGCTTTTTTCCTTCCTTATTAAGAAAAGGTTAATTTATTCAGAACAACAATGTGCTCTGCCATAAAACTACATTTCCTTTGCAGTGTTGGGTGCTCATGTGACAGCTCTGGCCAATGAGAAACAAGAGAAGCCCCTGGGTGGGTCTTCCTGGAGAGCCCTCTAAAAATGGCTGACTCAGGCGGTGGTCTTCTTTTTTGCCTTTTGCTTTTATCCTTTTCCTGCCTGAAATGTAAACATGATGGCTGGAGCTCCAGCACATCTACAGAACATGAAAATGGCAGAGCAGAAAGCTAAAAGGAGCTAGAAAGAGATATTGGCACTCCCAGGTCCAGCCCTGGGTCCTTATCTCTTAATTATCTTTCACATGACAGAAAAAAAAAAAAAAGCTCAACAAAAAACCCTTGTTGTAGTTTACCTATTATTATTTAGATTTCCTATTTCCTGTTTGATTGACAAGGTCAACCTTGACCTAATACCAACATCTATCAGAGAAAGAGTCTGGCTACCCACCCTCTGCACAGCTTTCCAAGTCATAGGTTCACAAAGCCATTGCCTTATTGGGAGTCCATGCACCCCAGTTCCCAACCAGCAACAGGCTGGTTGCTTAATTATTCCCCGGAAACAGGGACTGCAAAGGCAGGTTCCTGGGCTACTCATCCCCAGGGATTTGTACATAGTGAGTCTCGGTGGGATTTGGGAATCAACCTTTTTGAAAACTTTCCGCAATGTGCTCAGCTTCACTAATTATGAGGGAAATGCAAGTTGAAACTGTAATGTGATCCCGCTGCACACTCACAAGAATGAGCTAAAATATAGTAGACCAGCAACACCAACTTTTGGCAAGGATGTGTGGAGCAAGTGTCCCTCTCGTATACTGCTCGAGGTAGGGTCAGTGGCTGCACCCACTTTATAAAGCTATTGGGTAGCATCTCCTAGAGCCGCATGTATGTGCACCCATGACTCGACATTTCCACTCCCTGGTGTGCACCCAAGTGAAATGCATCCATATGTTTATTAAAAGACACGTACAAAACATTCCTAGCAACATCACTCACGATAGCCCCAGAGTGAAAACAATCCAAACATCCATTCATACAATGAAGTGATCGTCAATAATGAGAATGAATAACCTATAACTACGCACACAACATGGAGGAATCTCTCAGACGGAATGTTGAACAAAAATTTCCCTACTGCTACTTAGGAAATGCTCTGTTTCTTGGTTTGGGTGCTGGTTGCATGGGTCTGTTAATTTTGTCAAAATGTTATGGAGCTATAACCCAGTGATTTTCTCAGCATATGTTGTACTCTAGCAAAGAGTTTACATTAAAAATCTATCTCCTGGAAGGAAGGCAGTTTTGGATAAGTTGTTCCAGTCCAGCACATGGGTCACTTTATTCTGGAGGATTCTCTTGAGCCCCCCAATTTTTCTCCTTATGACATCTACTGCTTAGACCTAGCTCAGCTCTCTAGAACCACACAGAAAGCTCCGTGTCCTATGAGAGAAACCTAAACATTTGAAGGTGGCAATCACCCCCACCAAAGAATTATTTTAATTTCTGTAATATTGGTCACACTGGGAGATGTGACCAATATTCTCTGTGATTCAAGTGGGCATTTTCAAGCACTTGGCAGAAAATCACCTTATGAGACTAAACTACAAAGTAACTGGTCAGAAGAAAGAAATGATTTCCTTTTGCCTTTTTCCTCCTTTGGAGTCATGGAGTAGGGACAGTTATTTTCTCACTTTCAAGATCCTAATATTCAGACATTTAGACAGGATAATATGTTTACTGTATTCAGAGTGCTTTGGGTTTTCTTCTTGGACCTAGGAAACAGCCCTTGACTGCTTGACTGATGACCCCTGGTTGCCTTATCTCAACAAGGAGATAAGCTGTAGGGACTATTCTATGGAGGGCCCCTCTCCCTCCTCCTCCATCTGGGCTCTCTCTTGGGGCTATTTTATCCTGACCTGACCAGTGGTTTTTACTTTTAGCTACTGGAGCCACTTTGCCTACAGGGACAGAAAGCCAGAGGTGCCTTGGAGTTTATTTCCCCAGAGGTGGCCTTTAGCCAATGACTAGCTACCAGAAGAATGTGATAGCCCAGCTCCCTTGATTGAGGTACAACAAACTTTGAGACATAATTTGTGGTCCAGAGCTCCTACAGGATTAGGCTGAGGTCAGAATTCCTCTTGAAATTCACCCTTGCTTAGATTCATCCTTGCTTAGATCACTTCCCTTGCCTCATTATGGGTCTTTTCTGGGAGCCCTTCCTTAATAAATCACTTGCACCAAAATCTTATCTCAGGGTCTGCTTCCAACCTCAGGAGGTTGGTGTTTTGAAGAATTAGGATTAGCTTCCATGATGGGCTTGAACCACCTCTTGCCAGGTATTATGTTTCTTTTCTTCTTTTGGCAACAAAGAACATTAAATTCATGAACATCACTCCAAAAACAGAGTGTGCCTAAGTGATGCCTGCATTCCTTTTTTGTGCATTTGAGCTAGAAGAATGGTGAACCATCGAGGCAGAGCCATGAAGCTGCTCAGTAATCTAGCAGCCTTGCTCCACCACTCTGATGTATTCAGGTTGTCCTGTTGTATACATGTGGGCATGGACAAGCGATCTTCTGCTTTCCAAAATCCCAGGAGACTGTAAGTCAAGTACTGCTTTCTGGGTTGAAATGGAGACCAGAAATCCTTCTTCTTTTTGGAGCATTCCCTGGCCCTGTGAGGCTCAGCAGTAGGCTGTAGGCTTTTCTCTGTCTCCTCCCATCTGCAGTGAGCAAAGCTGGTTCAGACTCTGGGGCCCACTCAGGCCCTGAGATGAACTGTTTCCTCTTTAGAAATGCACTTTATGTGTAAATAAATTTTGGTTTCTATGTTCAATAGGGCAGAGGTCTCAATGCTTAATAGTTAATCTTTGGCCAGTGTCCGTGTCTTGGTGTCCTAAATTTCCCACTCAACTTTTGTTAGAAAAATCAAAGTTTAGACTGGTCCAATGGAAGGAGACAGTCTCCATTTGGGGTTTTATATGTAAAAGGAGGATGGTTATGCCTTCTCTGTGAATATAGAGTTTAGACTAGATAATCTTTTGAAGTCCCTTCCTATTCTAGAACCAACACCTGCCTCCTTGGCAAATTAAAAAATGCACTGCGTATGTGGAGAGAGACAAGCAGGGTTGCCTAGACATTGATGCTCCAAGCTGCAGTTGCCTAGCAACTGCTGACAGGGATGGGGAACTCAGGCTTCCCCAGGGCCTGAATCCAACTTCTGAGAAGTTGCCAGGTGCTGCGTTCTCTGACAGTTCCATGCCAGCTGATATTGACACTCACACCTCGTGCACTGTGTCTGAAGCCCACATGGCCTTTCCTTGAATATAAGGCCAGCCTCTGGCATCGCTAAGAGAAGGTACAGTCACAGGTGGGCAGGTACTCCACTGAGGCACAAAGCCAAGGTGTATCCAGCAGTAACAATATGAGGCCCTTCTGCAGGATGGTGAGAACATAGGGATGGTCTCCTCTTAGCTGTAGCTTGGGAGGTTTCCCAGTAAAGCTCATATCTTGGTCTACACTGTGTGACTTTGCTCACCTTGTTTCAGTGTTAAAAAGTGAATTTACTTTGTGAATTAACAGACCTCAAGTAGGAACCCCCTGTCCACATGTTGAGATACCTTGCTAGATACCCAGCTTGGTCATTAGATTTTCCTTCATTTAGCCAATTGCATTACTGGAGTAAAATAGTCAAGGGATACACAGAGGATAAAGGGGTGGATTCTATGGATTAAGAAATATCTATGTGTTTCTATTCAGTATCTGAGTAAGTTGCTGGTATGTGCTTCTGGGTATTGAAGTCTGTGCTTTCCCAGGGATGTGGTTTTATGGTGTGAGTGTGCATATGTGCATCACAGAAATGCCCATCAGAGTTCCTTGCCCTTGACTATCCATAGGCTGTTACATCTGTGGGCACCTGCTATGTGGGTGGAAAGACACATGTTGGTTTACACTGCAGAGCTGGCCCTGTGCCCAGAGTTATAAACATACTTAGCCTCCAAAGCCAGTGCAAACACGCCAGCTGCCTCGGGAGCAGCCGCAGATGTCCCAGAATGCCTCAGAGTGCAGTTGCCATACAAATCTGTGGTCGCCTGGAAGGGAAGACATTGAGTAACGAGTGAAGAAGTCACACCATTTGGAAGCCCTGAACAATGTGGAGCAGGGGATTATTTGATTTCTCTTATTTAAACTATGCTTTGTTCTGAAGATAAAGGTGAAGATAAAGATAAGCTTAGCATCCATATACTTGTCTCTTTTGCCATAAATTTCATCTGAGCTTCCTAGTAGCCCATTAAAAAGGACATGTAATAAGTTTTAGTTACAGTGTCCACTGGGTAAGTTGGTTGTTCAAAGAAGCCTCTCTGTGCAGGGACTAGAGAGAACTTCATTTCCTGAATCCTAAAAGGAGACACTAGTAGGTAGAAAGTGCTAAGTCAGAGTCAGCACTGTGGGTTTTGTTGCTTTGGGCCTGGCTCGTGGGAAGGCCAAGGGCCACTGCATCAGCATTTCTTTTCCCTTCATGAAGGAAAGGCTGGCGTTCCCAAGGAGGAAAGAATAGATGTGTTCAGTGAAAGTCTCGTAGAAGGACAGGCTAGTAAAAAGAAATAATTCTGTGGGTGGTGTCTGTGGCTCAAGGAATAGGATGCCAGCCCCATATACCTTCTACATCTAAAATCCATGGAGTGATTCTGAGACTTGTTGAGCCAAGACCATCCAATATGTGGGTATCATCTCCACCACTTTAATGTAGCAGGGAGACCGATAAACTGACTGATAAAAGAGAGAAATCTCATTTTCAATGTTTATGAGAGCCAGAGTTTTCTTTAAAATCATGTATGAACCACAGGAATTCTTCCTCTTCCTCTGACTGTAGGATCCTAAAGAGAGCCTATTTATTTTAAGGAACAAAGTATAGGAAGGTTTAAGGGCATCTGTTGAGCAAAATTACATTATTCACAGGAAACTCAAGGCCCTTCCTCAGCCCAAATAGAAAGACAGTCATGGATAAGGGTTGAGGACAAAGTTTCACCACTGGGAGGCCCTTGAGGCAGCGAGGGGAGTCTCTAGGGACAGGAGTGAAGCATCACGCACAGAACAGCCTGAGGTCTCCCTGACCCATCCCTGTCTGCTTTACTTTTCCCCCTTTCTGCCCATACAGCCTATAAAACAAGAAGGGGAAAAGCTCCCTTCTGCTTGCTCCCTAAGACCAAGGGGGAACCCAGGAGGGGTCATGGTAGGGACAGGCTGTTAGGGTCATATCTTTTGAAGGTAAAGGGTTTCTCTCCCTTACACAGGAGCCTGGCCATCTTGCCACAGTGGGAGCCCAGGTGAGAATGTGAGGTCAAAGCAGTAGATGGCAAAAAACATTTTCTTCTGAGTGCCTGACCCTCTCTCTCTGGAG
Organism: Loris lydekkerianus; assembly: GCA_963574355.1. Classification (NCBI taxonomy): domain Eukaryota; kingdom Metazoa; phylum Chordata; class Mammalia; order Primates; family Lorisidae; genus Loris; species Loris lydekkerianus. The sequence continues at coordinate 41,260 of CAUYPK010105065.1, forward strand.
AAGCCCCCATGGAGGTGGCTGGTTGGTTAGGACGTAGTTCATACATGACTACTGAACCACATATTAAATTCCAGGTTGACATGTGAGTAAAGGAAGCAGAGAGAAGAGAATATCCAAAAAAGTTCATTATGCCCTACAGATGACATCCTTCTAAGGGGCTTGGGAAATTCACCATTTTACCTGGTTGCCAAGGAATGAAGGAAGGAAGATACTTTTTGATCAGAAAAGAACAACAAATGACCTAAATTTATATTTATGTTTTTAAAATCATGGATTCATTTAAAAATATGATAAAAAATTACAACTCTTTTCTTGAGAAAAATACATACATGTGCCCAAATTTAGGGGGCTTATTGATTCAGAAAAGTCCATTCATAGATACTGTTTTTTTATTTACTATAATACATAGACCAGTTCTTGGTGTCATGATGTCAGTGAGTTAGTTATAGCAACAATGAATTCATTATTCTTGTAAGCGATGTTATGGGTAACCTTACTGATAAACCAGACTTCATCATTATTTGTAATCCAAAACCATAAACGAGAAAATATACAGAAAGTGAGCTGGAAAGGAGTTGCTAGTCCTGCTTCCAACTTGCAAGTGACAGGTCTCAACTTTGTAAGAAAGCATGATTGGGCATGGACAGATGGCTTCCACCCCAGAACCTGGCTAACTCTGAGGGAAGGGAGGGGCGCAGTGTCAGAGTCTCCACTGTCCCACCCCATCACAGAGGGGCAGTGGCCACCAGTGAACAAGGACAGAAAGTGGCCACACTCACCACGCCGGCCTCGGGGTTCCTCTTCCTCCCATTGCTGAAGGTGGAGGCCAGGGTGGAGGAGCAGCTCTCATCGTACAAGGCGGTCCTGCCGTCGTTGATGGCTGAGTTGATGGAGATGGTCCACATGCTGGAGGCGTAGCCATCACAGTTGCAATCATCGTAGCTGCCACCATCTCCAGATGCCCACACGTAGATGCTGCCTTTGCCGCCGCGTCCCTGGGGGAGCAGGGAAGATGCTGCCACCAACTCCACTCCATGTGGGAGGAGTCGAAGTGGGGCCCAGACCTGGGAAGGCTCTGCCCGGGAGGGTCCTCAGCAGCTGAACGTTGTGACTGGATGTGTTTTTTAATGGGGTTGGAGACCATATCCTTCTGGCAGGTCACCATGGAGGACTTTTCTTCAGAAAGGGTATTAATATAAAAAGTCACCTGAATTTGCAATTTAAATTGAGGATAATGAGGTAGGAAAATCAGGAATTTTCCTTGAAATTTACAAATGAACTGTAAAAAAGACAAAGTATATAGAAAGGAAAATGAGAAGCAGGAGAGGAATGGCCCCATCCTGCGCAGCTGAGGGAGAGAGGTATGGTGACAATTGTCATTCCATTCTTAGGTATTCTTGCCTATGTGACACCTCAGTAAAAACGTAAGCATCTGTATTCTACATGAGATATACAGGGTATTTATAGTGGATATATACCTTTTATTTTAAATAGTTATGCATATCATATATAAATTTACATATCTAACATGTAGATATTGTAAATGTAAAATATATACTTCCACCAAAATATATAAAAATCTTACATATATGTGTATACATATCTTTTCATTTTTTGTCCAATTGGATCACACTAGAATCTTTTAAAACACATTATTATGACATTTTACTAGTGTAAGGAACACCAAATATGGGAAGAATGTCTAATTTGATCAAGTAAAACATACAGAAAATAAATAAAATAAAAACAAAACAAACAAAAATACAGCAAATACAACTTTAAACCCCTAATAATATGAATGGTAGTTATTACCAACTTCTGATTAGTGTAAATAGCAAGCTTTGTCAGAAATACCTACAGTTAGTGTCATGCTCGTGTTCAAACCCTGTTCTCGGTGATTATTTTTGAAATCTTTTCTTTTTCTTTCCCCTATCTTCTGTGAGTATTCTTCTGTCTACCGCAACCCAGGATTGGGCCATTCCTTTCTTCCTTCCCACTTTCTTACCCTAGGCCCTGGGGCTGTGTGGCCTAGAGGAGAGCAGCTGGCAGTGGGGGAGGTGGGGAGGAGGTTGGCGTGGGCCGCAGGTGTGCACCCTCCACCCACTCTCCAGTCTGTTTTGGGATGGCTCAGTGCCCCTGTACAGAGAGAAGACAGGAAATAGTGGCAGAGAAACTCTGTCCCTGCACAACCACCAGGCGTCCACAGGCCCAACTCAGTGTGGTTAAAGGTGGAGAAACCAGAAGGAAGAGGGACAATTGGATTCCTTCCAAGGTCTCTCTGCCTCCTGATATTTCCGACAAGTGACATTTTCAATTGCTTCTAACAGGACTGGGAGTTAATTAGCTTGTGATTGATTGAATCGATAAGTCAACAAATATTTATTCAGCCACTAGCTGGGAACCGTTCTCAGAGTCTTGGTAAATCTATTGGGAAAAACTCCACCAAATAAAAGAGCTGCTCTCAAAAACCAGGACAGAGAGAGAAACAAACCATTCCTGCAGCTGGTGCAGAGACTCACACTCTCAGACAGACTCAGATTTGGGCTCGGTGTCAAGAAATGCACCTTCAGATGTGAATCAGGATGGGTGAGGCTGACCATCTGTGGAACTTTCCCCTGAACTAGTCCACACATGGGCTACTAGTGAGATGAATCAAGCTTTGCTGAAAGGAAATCGATTCTAAACTGTTCTCGTCTTGGTATGGAGGTATGATTGATCGTGACCCTAATGTTTCATGATTCCCTGTATCCATACCTTTTGCAAGGTGACTTTGCAGCCCCACCCATCAAGAGGAGGAGTCAATTTCCTGCCCTAGAATCCAACCTGGCTTTAGCCAACAGAATGTAGTGGAAAGTGATTCTGTTTCAGGACTAAGCAGAGGTCCCAAGAAGTCCTGAGCACTGTGGCCTCTCTCAGAACTGCTTCACACCATGAGAATAAACGCAGCTTAGCCTCGTGTTTGAGAGAGACACATACTCCAGTCAAATTCACTGCCTCTGCTGCCAGCTGCCAGGCACAGGAGGCCATCCTAGACCACTCAGTCTTTAGCTCACCTTCCACAGAAGCACGAATGAGGCCCCTGAGATTAGCCAAGGCTGGTCTAGATCAGCAAGACAACCCACATAACCTTAGACCCATGAGCAACATTAAACAGTGATTATTTTAAGCTACCAAATTTTGGTACAATTTGTAAGCAGCAAACATTAATTTTGTATTGCACTATCAGACTTGCCCACAAGAATAGTTTCTTTTCTATGAGGCAATAAAAATTACATTCCTGTTTTCAGTGACTGACTTTTCACACAAAACAGTTTTGGTTTCTAGAGAAGATGGGCTGGTGAGCAGAAAAGTGGTTCTGGGGGCAGAAATGAATGGGGACAGGCCATCCACAGGAGGAGTGGGGGATGGGATGGGGCTGTTAGTGGCATGCCACACTGCTGTGGTTTGAGTGCATGTGTCCCCTCAAAATTCATATATAGGAACCCACGACCCAATGTGATAGCATTAAGAGGTGGTTAAGCCATGATGGTTCTGCTCTCATGTGTGAGATTAGTGTCTTTATAAAAGGGCTCCAGGGAAGAAGGTAGGTCCCTTTTTGCCCTTCTACCATGTCTGGACACAGTGTTTGTCCCCTCTGGAGGATACAGCAGCAGAACATCACCTGGAAGCAGAGAGAAAGCTGTCCCCAGACACCGAACCTGCCAGTGGCCCCTGCATTGTGAGAAATACCTTTCTCCTCTTTACAAATTACCCAGTCTGTGGTATTTTGTAATAGCAACATGAACTGGTTAAGATACACAGGTTACAATGAGATCCAATTCGGTTACTCGGCTTCACCTGAACGGGAGCTGGGCAGAAAATGAGGCAGAACAAGTGTGACCCACACCCAAACAAAAACCAGTGAAGGACGCAACGCCCGGGACGACGGTTGAGAATCAGAGTAGGCGTTTCTAGGGCGCCTACTGTATGCCAGGCATTACTCCACTTACACATCACCCTATTGAGAACGGAAAGACACCACCGCAGACAAGTCCATTTTTTCCTGTGTTTATTTATGTACAAGTCTAACACGATCCCAATAAAGACAGAGAACAGTATCAATGGAGATTCAGTAAGGCACACTAGGAACAGGTGGCAAAGAAGAGCCCCAAACCCAGACGAGGTGTGGGAGGTCACCCAGAGACTAGGAGCTCCCTGAATCCTGGAGCTGGAGGACTGAGGGGCTGGGACCGCGAGTCTGCAGTGGCGGGAGCTGGACTGCAGGGGGCGGAGTCGCCGCCCTTACACTGCTGCGCATGCTCAGTGACTAGCCAGGCTGTCCCCTGTCCTTACTCTTACCCCGCCCTTACTGCCCTCTTGCTCTTTTTTTTTTTTTTTTTTTTTTTTTAAGAGGGGGAGTGCGTTTACTGTCCTGCCCAGGAAGGAATGAGTGCGCCCATCCCCACCCGCCCGTGAACTCTTACACTCTTACCCCTGCTTTAACCCCCGTGCTGACTTCTTTTTTTTTTTTTTGCAGTTTATGGCTGGGGCTGGGTTTGAACCTGCTACCTCCGGCATATGGGGACGGCGCCCTACTCCTTTGAGCCACAGGCGCCGCCCACTTGCTGACTTCTTTTTGAAACAGCCGGCTTGAACCCCAGTGAACGAAGGCCACGTTGCCCACACGGAACCTGGACTCCGCTTCCTTCGTTCATGTCTCATTTTCCACCCTTGACCTCTCATTAGGTGTAATTAAATACGTGGGGGCAACTCCGCTTTGGATTGTCTTCGACTCTGCCAGTCTTTTGAAGTTTAGTGAGGTTAACATTTCTCAAAAGTTTTCATCAAAAGAAAAATTTTCACCTGGGTACTACGACGGATGGTGCTTAACGTGGCACCTTCTCAACCAGGGGTGATCTTCGCCCTCAGGCGTGTTGTTGGAGACATTACCAGTGCTTACAACTCTGTATGTGTGCGCGCGTGCGCGTTTTACTGGCATCTTGTGAATATAGGCCAGGATGCTCCTAAATTTTACAACTACAAGACAGCCTACTCACTCCCTAGCAGAATTTTCTTGAGCACACTGTCAATTAGTACCCTGGCTGAGAAACTGATGGCAAAGGGCAGTGAATTAATGGTTTTAAGGATGCGACCTAAAACAGCCTTTCACAAGCCCAAGACTTCTTAAAAGTTCATGTAGATTTTGTATTTTGGTCATAATATAAAAATCATGTTACACATTGTTTACCATCAGACAAGGTGAAGTTTCAGCTATACACCGGTGTGGCAGCTCCCTGCTGCACCCCGCACATCGCCTGCATTCTAGGAGGTAAAAATACTCCACTTTGAGAAGTTTGGGGTAGAGTAAGTCAGTCCCTTCACCCTAAGCAATAAGTAGTGAGTGACCTGGGATGACAACTAGACCAGGAGCTGGTCCCGTGTTGGAACGGGTGTGCAGATCCTTGGGGAGGCAGCACTGGGATAGCTTACCTTTCCTAAACACTCGATTTATAGTGATTTTTTATTGTCTCGTCACTTTGACATCTTAATGCACCATTAACATACTTAAAAAAAGTTATTGTATTTTTTATTATGAAAATAACACTATTGTAGAATAACTGGAATATAAACCATGAAGAAGAAAATAAAAATTCTTTATAATCTTCCAAGCACTGATATTTTGTGGATTCCTCACAATTTTACATATAAATGCAAAGCATAAGAACAGGTTTGGAAATAAAATTGGGATCATAAAATAGATACATTTTCATGGCCTGCTTAAAATGTATTTGTCATTTACTATTATTTAATTAACATTCCCTTATTTGATTAAATACTCTTCTACACCATAAGTTTTTATTAGTCTTATTAAATACTTTATTGTTTATTTCTCTTCTTAGACATTGTTTCTGAACAATGTTCCATGTATGTCTAAGTTATTAAAAGTGCTTTCTGAGTGAATGAACATACTGGTAATTTTTATACCTTATTTCCTTGCCTGAGTTTCTCAATGAGGGAATTTTGGGTGAAAAGAAATTAATGTTTGAAGATTCTTGATCCATGTTAGCACACTATTGCTTTTGATAAAGTTTGTTAACAATTTATATTTTCACCAGTAGTGCACGAAAGCTCCACAGTCAGTCCATGTGGGTCACCATTTAGAAGTGCCATTTATTAAAATTAGTTTTGCCTTTTGAGCAAAAATGGTACCTCATTGTTTTGAGCTATATATTTTTTTCACTAAGGTTGAGTTCATCTTTCCTGTTCATTTGTAGTCTTGCTTTCTGAATAACTTAAGAAAGCCTTCAGCCCCGAAAGATCAACTTTTTTCTTTCACAATATTCTTCTTTTTATTAATTTTTAAGAGCTCTTCCTATATTAAGGGACTTAACTAGATTTTTATCATCTATATTGCATATACATTTACCTAATTTTTCCTTTTTCTTTTGTGTATTTAATTTATTGACTTGCAAAAGTTTTTCCATCATATTACTTTAATCTGTTATTAAATCTATTATTAAAATATGTTCCTTCTACAATTGCATATTTTAAATACCATATAAAGCAATGTATTGACTTATAAATATTGCCTTTCTGAACTCCTAGTTCACAAAACCATTTTATTCAAACTATTCACAAATATCTTTGACATTTGTGTATTTGTGCTCACCAGATTATCAGTTACTTTTTAAGTTAGCAGTACCCAATATTTTGGCACCAGGGACAGGTTTCATGGAAGACAATTTTCCCATGGAACTCAGGTGGTGATGTGAGCAACGGGGAGTAGTTATAAATACAGATGAAGCTTCACTCACTTGCCCACCACTCACCTCCTGCTATGTGGCCCAGTTCCTAACAGGTCATGAACCAGCACCTTTTTTGTACCAGGGACACGATTCATGGAAGACCATTATTCCATCGATGGAGGTATGGGGGGTGGGAGAGGGACAAGACAGGAAGCAGAGCTCAGGCAATGATGCTGGGTACTCGGTTCCTAACAGGCCAAAGAACTCCCTGGCCTGGGAGTTGGGACCCCAGTTTAAGTTACCTGTTTTTCTGAGCTCATGTTAGTCATTGTTGCTGTTCGCTAAGAATTTTTAGCTGTCTGAGCCCGTCACAAAGTCTTCTTGTTTTTGGATGGAGCCCTGTAAGTCATTTTAATCAATGAGTCATGAGTGGAAGTGACTGATGTGCACCATCGCTTGTAGGCTGAAACATTTACTGGCCAGTGGCCCTGCCAGTTCTGTGGTTCAACAGGAGTAGGGTGTCAGGTTTTCTGGAATTGCCAAACTGAGGATGGTGAAGTCACCCTTAGCCTTTGGTTTAAATCCTTAACTCCTTCCAGTATTTAATGGTACCTGTAGTCATCTTTAATTATTGCCTGGCTTCTGATGTAACCACCTTGGAAGTCAGAGTCCTGTGTTACCCTGTCTGCTGTGGATACACACACATCATGGTGACTAATCTTTCTAATGTGAAAGGTGCTGGTGAGTTTATGTTCACACCAATCTCTCAACTGAATGAATTTCTCTCTCTGCCTAAATGGGTCAACACACCAATAAAGCCAAAGGGGTGGGTGACCAACTGTCTTGGTTGCCCAGGACTGAAGGGTTTCCTGGGATGCAGGACTTTGAATGTTCAAAATAGGAAAGTCCCAGGCAAACTGGGATGATTGGTCACAAAAAACATCTGAACCCCACCAGCCTTTTCTTCTATTTCTCTTTATCTCAGAAATGAAAAGAGGGATGGTAACTGTTTCACAGGCTGAGTTGCAGACCATGCTGCAGCAGGCCTTGGTCTGGCTGTAGGGTATATAAGTCAGGACTCGTGGAGTATTGCTGAGAGCTCCTGGGCAGGAGGCATTCGTCGCCTGCCAGAGCCGTTGGCACTCACTGCCACCATGTCTGACCACAGCTCTGATTAAATTTCAGCAGGCAGCACTGTGGCCTCTTGCCCATGCTTGATCAATCCCCGTCTCCCAGCAGCCCTTCTTTCCTGAGTGGTGGCTTTCTGACAAGGGCCTCCCTCCATACATGTCCGTGGGAAGACCTGAGATCTGGGCTTGTGCCCTTTGCACCCTCTGTGGGAACAAACAATCAATGCTCTGTCTCATCTGCACCTCTGAGAATTTTCTGTGGCTTTGTCTTTAAATACTCCTAAGATATTCCCTCTAAGTAGCAACCCCAAAGAGTGATTAATAAGAGGTTGGGATGTAGTCATCAGAGCCAGCCAAAAGTGAGCCAGGGTTGCCCTGGGTGACTGCATTTCCTCAAGATATGGACAGACGTTCATGAATCAATTGTCACTTTGAAGTTCCTCTAGCATTGTCAGCCTAAATGCTAGAGGATTGTCTAGCATTTTTCTGGTTGTCAGAGTAAAATCAGATGCTGGGCTCCATAATGGTTAGCCTTTGTTGCTCCATCAGTTTCTTTCCAAGGGCTACATCTTTTTTTTTGTAAACAGTAAACCCATTGCCTAACTAGTGCTTTACTTATTGAAAGAGTGATGACTCTCAGTGATGAAGTCTTAGGTTTTGCTCAAACTGGACTCTGGTGGTTGTGGCAGGTGGCAGCGGGCATTGGCCAGTATCTCTCGGATCTTAGAATTTCTTGTGCCTAAGAATTTCCAAATGCTAGCATATGCATCTTTTGTCTAAGGGCTTCCTGCCAACCAGGCCACAAGTGCTGGGGCATTTATACCTTTGGGAACAAATCTCAACCAATGGCTTCCATCCTGGAAACTTTGTCATGGGGTGGGGTAATTTCAGTGTAAGTTCTACTTAGTTTTCTACAGTTTCCTGGTGGGTGTGAGCTCTAGGCGATCATAGCAGTAGCTGGCTGGACAACACGCCCTGTGAGGGCCCCTCTCCTTCCCTGTCATAACTCCCATTCACCACTGACATCCCCAGTAAACTACCTGATCTTGTCTCTGAGTCTGCTTCTAGGGGATTCCAAACTAAAAAAGAAATCAATCATTGTACTATCTCATAATGTAGGGGTCTATGACTGTCACCCACTTCCCATATATATAATGCAAGAAGTGCTTTAACTTCTAAACCCAACATGTAGACTGCAAAGTTAAAGAAGAAAAGATTAAATTAAGCAAAGGAAAAAATGATTTCCTTCTTGCCTTCTCCTCATTGCCTCCCTCAAGTATTTACTGAGCAAACATATGAGGCACAGACTCAAATCCCTAAGAGATGTTTATATAGGAAGCAGGCATCATCAGGTAATTGGGAATGGTGGGGTCTGTGGCAAACAGTGCACAACCTGACAAAGGTCTCTTATTCTCCTCTTCTTTTCCTCTTCCTCTTAAAATCATTTGTGTTGTTAAACCAAATACATGTACAGGATGCTGAAATTCAAAGATCAACATGAGAACCACCTTTGTGCAATGGATAATTCGCTGAATCCTTTGTTTATGTGGGGATCACCTTTCAGATGTTCCACACATAAACCTTTCAGATGATTCCACCTTTCAGAGCTGGATTTTCCTAGAGAGTAGACCAGACAGCTAAAGTAATTGGGAGAAAAAAAATCTTTGCTAATGTATAATGCACCATCACTTATAAAATTCTATAATATTGTCAAAAAAAAAATGTCATCTTGGAACAAGGAAAGAATCATTCCCACAGCTTGGGGAAAAGTCAAATGAGAGATCATGTATTTTTCATCAGACTCACCTCACTTTCTAAAATATTTACAAGCTGTCATCTGGAGATCAGTCATAACAAATTTTCTCTTAAGCTTCAGAGTGCTTGGCATGTTTTGCAGGACAATCACCCATGAAAGGGCCTTTTTTACTTGCAGCCAGGGAGGCTACAGATGGAGGAGAGAGAAATACCCAGCTTTGAGATGTGGTGGAGCAGTTCATAAGTCCCCGGCAAGTGACAGGAGCCACACAGGGGTGTGCTGCATTGAGCACCATCTGCGTTATAAATTGGGATGGAGGGCAGATGTCACCTATCTGCCTGACTCTCTTTTGAGCTTGGGTGTCAAAAAAAAAAAAAAAAAAATGCCTTTCAGTGAAAAATCCATGTCTGCTGGGCCATCTGCCATATGTTTCCCTGGGCGCCTGCTGTTAGCTGGTCCTGGGCTTGGATGTGTAACCATTTCTCTCCAGTGACACAGTGACTAATGCAATAAGGGAAGAAGCTGTTGGTGTGATCCTAAGTGCTCTTTAAGGAGGCAGGTCATTGGAACAGCTCAGGGACATACCTCCTGTTACCTGACCTTGTGGGAAGATATTCTTTTATTGTCTTGCATTATTCAAATGTCAGGGGCCTTGCTGCTGTTTCAGGTGGGTTGAATTTGAACAGCAGATTGGCATAACCTTGTAATGATACATCTCTTTATTATTTTTTCAACGAGGGTCTCAGAGTGTAGTAGTCAGTATTTAGCTGCTGTCATGATGCTTTTCACTTGAGGGACTCTATTTCCCATTTCATAATTGTGTTTCTGGGATCCTTGTGTTAAATGTAAGACTGCTGGGTTTCTCAAGGGGTGATGGTTTTATTTGACTTACTTGGAAGAGTAGTCCTCCACAGTCTTGGAGTAACTTAAGTCCCTGGTTGGGAAACTAGTCATTTTGGAGAAACATAAAAGCATAGGGTTTCATGTATTTTTTTCCTCTAGTTTTTCCCTTTTCCAAAGAGAATTTTGAGATTCATTAAGGCAAGTCTGGCCTTTCTTTGCTGGGAAAATACTGTACCTATAATTAACGCTATAATTTAAGGGAAGGCAGTAGAGTCCTCTAATGGGGTGTGCTGGCAAATGATTAACAATCAACTCTCTGAAGAGGGCATAAAGGAAGTTATTAACAGTGTTTGGCAATTTCCACATCTAATTTAAAGCTATCAATGTAATGTCACAGGTAGCAATTTCAGCATGGCACTGCCCCTAACTCAGTAACATTTTTCTTTTCTGGTGTTATATCAAGAGAATTTTTGTGTGCTGTATTAGAAAATGGCAAGAGAGACCTAGCAAAGTCCCAAACAAGAAGAAAAAAATTGTCATTGGATCAACTATAAACCATCTTGCATCTGAATGAGAGAGCCTTGAAAACTGACCAGGTCAATTCCACACTGAGTCTGGCCAAATCTCTTTTTTTTGACTGTCCATTTTAAAACTGGAAGGGCTGCCATAACCAAGTACTACAAGTCGTGTGGCATAGACAACAGAAATGTATTGCCTAGCAGTTCTGGAGGCTAGAACTCCAAGACTGAAGTGTTGGCAGAGTTGGTTCTCTCTGAGGCTGTGAGGAAGAATCTACTCCACAGCTCTCTCCCCGTTTCTGGTGAGTTCTTGGCCATCTTTGGTGTCCTTGGCTCTAGCTGCATCACCCAATATCTGCCTTCATCTTCATATGGCATTTTCCCTGTGTGCGTGTTTATGTTCAAATTCCCCCCTCCTTTTTCTATTAAAAAAAAAAGGGTACTAATCATATTGGATTAGGGGCCCAGTCTACTTCAATATGACCTCATCTTAACTAATTACATCTGCGATGATCCCACTCATTTCCAAGTAAGGTTTGAGTTATTGGGTGTTAGGACTGTAATATATGAATATTTGGGGATATAACTGAACCCACAACAGAAGGGGAAAATATGGTCTTATATTTCTATTCAGACCTTTGGAAGAATTCAGCAACTCAGAAGAAACTTCTCCATCAGAGGCCTGAGAAGACTGGGTGAATATAGATGACAATCATTTGATGTTATCGGGAGGAGAAAGAATGGAGTTTTGTTAGAAACCTTCTGACTGACATGTGACCCTTCAAGTTCTGAACCTTTCTAACAGAACTGAGACAAGAGTCAGATACCCTGGAGGCAGTTAGGGCAGGGGTCAGAAGGAGAAGGTCAATGAGATAAGAAGGTCATAAGAACATGAATAAGCTTAGCTAGGATAAAGGTAACCAACAGGGCCCCTTTAGGTATTTTATTTTAGCCATAATGTCTTTATCTAAGGGAAAAGGGGGAATTCCTTTAATCAGGGCAGGCACACAGTTGAAGCAACAGTGTCCCTAAATGAACTATTCTCCTTAATATAGTAAAAATGACACCTACCGGGGCCACGACACTTTGCAAATGTCATTGCAATTCCTGAAAGTTCTTACCCTCTCAGGTCAAGAAAGGGGAGTGTTCCCAGTTCTAGGACTATCCCTCTTTCCCAGAAAATCCATGAGTATTCCACCCCAGTTTAGCATAGCATTAGGATTGAATACAAAAGGTCAGAGCCCGACCCTGGAGTGACACTGTTCCTTATTGGAGCAGTCTGTTCTCTGCCATCTTTGAGAGTATACAATCTGTTCTGTCCTCTATCGTTAATACATGTCATTGCTTCATGAGTGACCCTGCTTTGGAATTCTTTCTTGCATGTAGGTAAAGAACCCTCTCTGCTGGCATGGACAGTGGTCTGGGGGGGGGGGGGGGTCAAAAAAATATGTGTTCATTTTGGAGACTGCCTTATCTTGGGGAGGGAGTCTCCCCTAATTTGGGTTCAAAATTTTTCCAAAAGCCATGGGGGCAGGTAGTAGCCGGAGCCGAGGCTCATAGGTTGTGACAAGCAAGTGTGCTAATGAGGCCATATCCAAGTGGAAACACTCCATGAGCGTCAGCCTTAAGGAAGAGGAAGAATGGACTGGAGGGAAGGGGACACAAAGCCGGGGAGAAGCCATGAAGCCATCAGAGTGAGGGTGACCCAGTTTCATGACTGAGGAGCCTCCTGGGCTCTCCACATACTCTTGAGGCCAGTGCCCTGCAGCGGCCTTGGGTCAGAGCATCTGTCTGGTCTTAGGCTATCTGAGGTCCTACCCAAGCACACCTCACTGTGCTCATCCCTCCTGGTGTGTTCCTATAAGAAATCCTTCTAGCAACACAGATGCAAAGGAGCATATGGCTCAGTCCTCAATCCATCCGTCCCACCCATCGCTGTGATGAGGAAACATTGCTCTTACTTCCAGAAAATGCATCCCCTCCATTGCCCTTTTCTGTTCATTGTTGCCTTTCAAAAACCATATGTTAGAGGCGTGTATCTTAGAGTCACATGATTTGGATCCCAGAGGTCAGTCACTAGAGCAACATCTCTCAAAGTTAATGGGATCTTCCTGAAATGAGGTATCTGACACATCAGGTGGGTGCGTGAGGCCAAGACTCTGCACTTCTCACACTGTCAGGGGGCCTGTGGCCACACTTTGAGACCAGTGAAGCAGACCATTTTACAGAAGGATGTGAGGAAAGGGGACACTGAGTGACTAATCTGAAGTTCCTCAGCCAATAGGGGCAGAATCGAGGTTTGAACTTGGGTCCCTCAACTCTCAGGCTGAGTTCTCCACCTGTTGAAATATCCCTGCACCAACAGAACAGACCCCCTTCCCTGTCACGTGGACTCTCCAGTGAAGATGGAGATGTGGAGAGGCAGACAGCAAAGCCTGTGATTCCAAGAATGAACCCACTCACTTGGTACCCTGTGTTCTTCTTTCCCACACCTCCTGTAACAGCTGTGGTCTGAAGTGACTGGAGGGATCCAAAGGCCTGGAAGGACCTGGCTGTGTTCTAAGAAAACTTTATTTGAAAAGTCAGCCTGTGGATTGGATCCAGCCTGTGGACCAAGCTTGGTCAACTTTTGCTCTGAAGGGGTACACTTTGTTTGACTTACTGTTGACTTCCTTTAGAGCTCAGACTCTGGGAAAGTTACAGGTTAACTGTCAATTTTTGTCCAGTGAGACACTTTAGTCTTTTAAGACTAGGAATGTGTGTAAGCAAGCAACAATCAAAGGCTCCAAAGCCTAAATTTAGTCTAATCAGACTGAGCTCATTTCATCAATTCTTTTAGAAATTTTACACTCCCTGGAGGCTGAGATTCATTACTAATACAAAACCAGGTTATAGGAACAAAAACTAAGAAATGAATAAAGGGGCTGGAGAGAAGGTAGAAGAAGATCTATCCTAAAAAACCCTCTATGCTCTTAGGTAAAAACTTAGTACTGAGCTTCCTGGCAGCCAAGGGAAAGAGGAAACCTAAGAGGGTGATGTTTGAGCAGTGGCTCAAGGTGTGCCCTAGAAGCAGAGCCTAAGGCAGAGATTCAAGTGTCCCAGACTCAGTGAGGGAGCACTCTCAGGAGAAATCTGTGAGTGAGGGAGTGGCACAGGATAGGCAGGGGAAGAAACCCCAAGACTATATGGTCTTGAGCAAAGTCTAGCCTTGGCTGTTCATAGGGGACTCTGGACCACTGTGGACTGGTTCCTGCTGGAGGCAAGCAGGCCCTTGAATCAGTCAGTCATTGGCTGTGCACTGGGTGTGTGTAGGGCATACCTTTCTGGCGAGAAGATTACCATCTGCCAGTGCAAATGTCCCACATTTGGAGCTGTGAGCTGTTAGCAGCCAACATTCACAGCAGCTGGGGTGGGGGTGGGGGGAGGGAAGGGGGTGCACAAGCCTGGTAAAGGGGATCTTGGTGGGCACTATTGGCATCTACTACCGTAAATTTGCTTATAAATTTCTATGTGACTTTCAATCTTTCAAGCGTAAAATTTTATGTATACATTAATTCCACATCTATTTATTGAACAGCTAACCTACTGTGATTTCAAGCTCTAGGCTAATTCTTGAGGCTAGTGTGGAGAGGAAGACACACGTTCTCTGACCTCAAGAAATGAATAGAAAAAGTAGCCTTCAAGAGCCCACTCTCATTTTCTTCAATATTCTTCCTGTTCTAGGCTAGAGTTAAATGTACAGTGTTCTGTTCATGTACTTATTCTAGTGTCATGAATGCAGACTAATGAGTTTATGTATTCTCATAAATTGTAAATAATTTGAATATATATTGTAGAGGCAATCCATTTTATAATTTATTTATAACAGTACTGTTTCCTATATCCAAATATGACTATAGCTATTTCATCTATTTGAAATTTGTCAAAATTCAAGGTGCAAATTAAAAAAAAAAAAGTTCCTAAAACGGAGTTCCCCACTAAATCTCCACACATTCCTTTCCCTCACTGTAACCTTGCAGGGTGATTCCCGGTGGAGGCTGATTAGAAAGAGTACCCTGAAAAGGGAGGGCACCACTGACCCCAGAGGGCGAGGACAATCCCGAGGAAAAGACCAAGACGTTGTGAGCCAAGTGGCAGATGTCGTGCAACACAGGTCAACGCATCTCAACAGCACGTGAAGATACAAAAGTTTGGTAACTGACGTTCAAGCCGTGTGTCTGCCCGCTGAGGCCCAGGTCGGTGGAGCAGGGACAGGCCATTCCCAAAGTGCCCTGTCCAATTCCTGACCCACAGGTTTGGCAAGCGTGGTAGAACGGTGTGTTCTACGCCATGAAGTCTGGGGTGGTCGGATAAGTATCGGCAGAGACCCGGACAGACGCCGGCCTTTTTCAGGTGTACTGCCCAGTGGCAAGCGCTTCACACAACGGCTTTCCTATTAACACTTCACAAGTAAGAAACTGGGTTCAGGAAGGACAGGGCACTTGTTAATAGACACTCGGAGCCTGAATGGTGGAACCGGGGCTTGAAACCAGGAGCGTCCTGGCCGCTGAACCTGGCTGGACTCAGGTGGTCGGGGCGTCTCTCTGCCTTTGGAGGCTCTGTCCGCCCCGCTCGCTCCCTTCTCCCGGGCTTTTGCACTCCGGGACTAATCTGGGGGGAGGGAGACTGCAGAGTCCAGGGAGCTCCCAGACCTCCCACCACGCGGGCGTCAGGGGGCCACTACCTGGTTTGCCCTTTTCCCCGTTCCGGCCTGCGACGGGGACTGTCCTGGGCGCAGCTCGTGCGTCTGGCAGAAACTTCCATAGAGTGGGCCGGCAGTTTGAGACGTCCCTCCCCGCCTCCTGCTCTCCCTGTCTCCTTAGCAGGGGCCAGTCCTGCCCCCTGCCCCTCCGGTCCCCTCCCTTTTCCTGCACCGGCTTTCCCTTCAACCAGTCTCCAGCTCTGCTGAACCCGGGGTGCGGGTTTCTAGGAGGACGTGCTGGTTCACATCACTGGGACAGCTCGCGCGCCCCTGGCCGCGCCCGCCGCCCGCCCCCCCCCCCCGCCGCGCGCCGCCCGCGCCGCCCCCCCGCCGCCCCCGCCCCGCCCTACCCGGCCCCGCCCCGCCCTACCCTGCCTCGCCACGCCACGCCCTGCCGCGCCACCTCACCGCCTCGCTCGGTTCCGCTCGCTCCGCCCC
>CAUYPK010105068.1:0-18223 GCA_963574355.1 Loris lydekkerianus
GGGTTGAGTCGTGCTGGAGTTTTGAAACTGTCTACTATCTGAATTTCGGAATCTATTAGCATATCTTGAAAATTCTCCTTGATAATCTCATGGAGAAGAGACTCTGTGCCTTGTGAAGCCATTTCGTCACTTTCGGGGATCCCTATAAGACGAATATTGGTTTTCTTCTAATTATCCCAGAGCTCTCTGTGAGAGTGGTCTGTTTTTGCTCTCCATTTCTCTTCTTCTATGAGGGTTTGGGAACTTTTGAAAGCTTTTTCTTCAATGTCAGAAATCCTTTCTTCTACTTGCTCCATTTTGTTATGGAGGGATTCTACTGTGTTTCTCAGATCTTTGAGGGATGCAACTTCTTGTCTCAATGTGTCAAAATCTTTGGTCATTTGCTCTTTGAATCCGTTGAATTCTTGAGATAACTTTTGGAATTCTAATTCGATCTTGTTTGCTATCGAGATCCTGAATGCAATTTCTGACGTCTCAGCTATTTGTTTGTGTATGGGGTCTTTTGCTGTTTTTGCGCCATTGATCCTTGGGGGAGTTGATCTACTCTGATTATTCATATTTCCAGAGTTTTTCTGTTGATTTCACCTCATGTTTCCTTTTCACTGTTGCCTCTGGCTGTCCTCAGATTCGGGGAGGTGTCTCTCTAAGATTAGACCCCAGCAGGATCACTCTATTGTTGCTGGATCCTTGTAGGGAGTGACCCTGTGTAGTTCCTCTGTGGCTGCTCAGCTAGGGAGTTCTGGTTGTGGAAGCAGCTCCAGTGTGTGACACGCCTGGATCCAGCATCAGTGCTGGGGGTGGTGTGCACAGTTCAGGGAATGCCTGGCGCCCAGTGACTTTGGCACAGAGAACCCAAGGCTCCAGCCATCTCTCTGTGCAGGGGGTGTGAGGGCTCCAGAGGGCATGCAGCTATCAGAGTACCTGGCCAGATGAACGGGCTAGTGTGGAGGCTGGAGGACACAGGAGGGAGCACGTAGGGTTGTGTGGCTTTCGCAGTTTCTAGTCAGGGAATGTGAAGGCTCGGTGGGTGCGGGTCCCCGTTCGGGGTCGCTGCACAGCTCTTATGGAGGTCTGGGCGGAGCCAAGACCAGGAGTTTGAGGTTGCTATGAGCTGTGACATCACGGCACTCTACCCAGGGCAACGGCCCAAGGCTCCAGTGTGCCAAAACCGTCTCACTCTGCCCCTAAGGATTAGGGCTGTAAGGTAGCTCACACCCTGCCTTTAGGCTGCTCAGTCACTAGGCTACTTTTTTCTGCCCGATCCTTGCTCTGGGACCCTGAAGCTGTCTGCTATCTGAATTTCGGAGTCTCTTGGCATGTCTGGAAAGTTCTCCTTCATAATCTCATGGAGAAGAGAGTCTGTGCCTTGTAAAGCCACTTCGTCACCTTTGGGATCCCAGAGCTCTCTGAGAGAGTTGTCTGGTTTTGCTCTCCATTTCTCTTCTTCTTTGAGTATTTGGGAGCATTCGAAAGCTTTGTCTTCAATGTCAGAAATTCTTTCTTCTGCTTGTTCCATTCTGTTACTGAGGGATTCTACTGTGTTTCTCAGATCTTTCAGGGATGCAACTTCTTGTCTCAATGTTTCAAAATCTTGGGTCATTTGGTCTTTGAATCTGTTGAATTCTTGAGATAACTTTTGGAATTCTAATTCGATCTTATTTGCTATCCATATCCTGAATGCAATTTCTGATATCTCAGCTATTTGTTTGTGCATGGGGTCTTGTGCTGTTTCTGCCCCATTGATCCTTGGGGGAGTTGATCTACTCTGATTGTTCATATTGCCAGCATTTTTCTGTTGATTTCACCTTATGATTGTTTTTCACCGTTTCCTCTGGCTGTCCTCAAGAGTTGGGGAGTTGTGTCTCCAAGATTAGACCCCAGCAGGATCTCTCTTTTGTTGCTGGATCTTTGTAGGGAGTGACCCTGTGTAGTTCCTCTGGGGCTGCTTTAGCTAGGGATTTCTGGTTGTGGTAGGAGCTCTGGTGTGTGATGGTGTGTGACACACCCGGATCTAGCAACAGGGCTGGAGGTGGTGCACATGGTTATCGAAGTGCCTGGTGCCCAGTGACTTTGGCACAGAGACCCCAAGGCTCCAGCAGTCTCTGGCTAGGAGAAGGGCTCTGCGCAGAGGAAGGGAGGGCTCCAGAGGGCACGCAGCTACCAGAGTCCTTGGCCAGATGAACAGGCTAGTGTGGAGGCTGGGAGGACACAGGAGGGAGGACGCAGGGTTGTGTGGCTCCTGCAGTTCCTGGTCAGGGAATGCGGAGTCCAGGTGGGTGTGGGTCATTGGTTGGGGGTCGCTGCACAGGTCTTATGGAGGTCTGGGCAGTGCCAAGCCATGGAGTTTAAGGTTGCTATGAGCTGTGACATCACGGCACTCTACCCAGGGCAGCAGCCGAAGGCTCCAGTGTGTCAAAACTGCCTCATTCTGCCCCTAAGTATTAAGGCTGTAAGGCAGCTCTGACCCTGCCTTAAGGCTGCTCAGACACTAGTTACTTTGTCCCAACTGATCCTTGCTCTGGGACCTTGAGGGCGGAGCTTGCCGGGGCAGTTTTTTCACAATGGCTTCCTGTGCCCCGCTCAGTGGCTCAGTCTGGGGCCCCAGACAATGCCCAAGGTTCTCCACACTTTTGCTCAACCTCTCCCCAAGGCAGCTCAACTGAGCCCCAAGTCCAAGAACACCAAAACAGTTCACAGGTAAGGCCTTTCCGGTTTGCAGTCTCACTGCTGCTTGTACTCACGGTTGTGGCGTGATTAGGTTGATCAAACACACGCAACCCCTTGCCAGTTTTCCACTGTTTTTGTTCTCCTCCTGGGGTCCAGAAGTCCCTTGTTGGCTTCCTGTATCCTCAAAAGGATGATAATAGGCAGATCCCACTGGCCCTTGATGCCTGGAGTCTTGTCTCCCTGGACTCTCCGTGCCCAGTGCAGGGAAGCTGTTACTCGGCAGCCATGTTTAATCTCTTCACTAATTAAATTTTTAAAACTACTGTATGCACTACATTTATACTTAAAATACTAATCAAAAAAGGAATTGGTCTTCTTAGTTTCAGATGTGGGGAGCTCTCTGGAGTCTTATTTCTTGACATCATGATCTTAGGCATTACACTTCATTTGTCTGAGCCCCACTTTCTCCTCTGTTAGATGAAGATAATGTTCATTACTCAGGGTTGTTATGCAGATTAACTTAAAAAAGGTGATTAAAAATGCCTTCTCAAGGGGCCATCTTCTTTCCTCTGGAGCATTTTTCCTGTTCACAATGTTGTGCTGGTTTTATATACCATTTGACATATTTTCATCAAACTGGTTAATATAGCCTTCACCACATTTTCTTAGTTATTGTGTTAAGACATTTATATTCTACACTTAGTAAGTTTAACATGTCCCCTTGTAAAATGCACCGTAGGTCCCACAAATTACCCTCCCTTCACCCATCCTCCCCCCCAATAAATTTTAAAAGAATATACACTTTACTTCAGACAGAACAAATTGACTCTTTTAGAATGCTTACATTTTCTCCCCCCTTTTTATTCACCCATTTTTTGTCACCCATATATTTTAACTTTGTCAGGAATTATATTAATATTTTGTATTCTGGGTTACAGTTATAATTCTCCTAGTTTTTCATCTTAGTTGAATGGTTAAAAGATTTCAGTGATTACCATTAGCCTCTTTACTATGACTTTTCTATCCCTCAATTTACTTTAATTCCACTTTGGGCGGCTGGATTACATAGCTGAATAGTTTTTTCCAAGAAGGATTTCATGGGTTCTCTAGAATTGAGTTCTTTAAAACTGAATTTTCTAAAATTTCAAGAAATAAGATCTGCCTGTTGCGTTTAAATAATAACTTTGCACTCTGTAATATTTCTAAGATACACCTTTCTTCTTCAGAACATTAAGTATTTGCTGTCTTTTGTTCTAGCATTAAATGTTGCTAAGAAGTTTTTTTTTTTTTTTATGCTAACGATTTTATTCCAGCTTGTAAGTGTCCTGGTTTATTTTCTCTGTATGCCTGAGATATTATTTATTTATACTGGAAGTTCAATAACTTAAAAAAAGAATTAAAATTTTTATGTTAAAGTTTCACTTAACAAAAGCACTATGGATACTTTTAATCAATTCTTCCATCATTTCAGGGAAAATGTCTTATAATGTATTTCTCAGTATTTATTTCTATCCTATCAGCTTTTCCAAAGGTACCAATTATTTTTAGATTGCCTTCATTTTTTCTTTATAGATCATCTTTCCTTCAAATTGCCTGAACTTCCTTGTTTTTTTCCCCTCCACGTTATCTCTGATTACTTTCTACATTTTTCTTCATGCTGTGAATTCAAATTATCATTGTTTTACCTTCATGGGGGACTAGATTATCTACCCCCATTCTAATACCTTTTAGGATCAAAGTACTAACTATTTCCTATCTACTTTTCTGCAAACCAAGAGTACAGGTGTGGGTGCCGGGTAGGAGAAGAGTGAGGCTGGGCTGAGTGCTCTTTATTTGGTTTCTGCTGTGTCTGCTGAGATTTTGCCAAACCTCAGAAGAGTGAGCCCTTTTATCTCACTCTTCTCAGTCAATGGTACATCTCACATGTAAGGGCTCTTATTCATTTCTCCAACTCAGTGCAATGCCCTGGAAAATGACAAGCCCAGAAGAGCCCATCTTGTCTTTGCAAATCCTGACTTTGACTTTTTCCAGGGCTGCTTACTCATCTCTCACTTCAATGACAAATTAAGGATAGGTAATGAGAGCTACTATGGACTTAATTTTTCCTCAATGCCATACTTCCTTGGTTAGCAATCAAGTTTTAAGATTGCTCTCTCTCATGTTTGGTTATGTCTTTGGTAAATTGTTGGATTTTAGTTTTCTCTTTTGTAGGAGCAAACGCTATTATTAAGTGGTAAAAGATTAAATTGGATTTCCTAAAGAAATCTCCCTAAATTATTTTTGGGCCTAGGAATTTCAAAGGGAATCCTGTCATTTACTTGTCTGATTTCAAGAGGTTAGAGTTTTGTTGTTAATCAGTATATTCCAGATGTTGGCAAACTTTTTTTTATGATGGGTCACATAGGAAATACTTTAGACTTTACAAGCCATATACCCTCTGTTGTAACTACTTAAAATGTGCAGGCCATACACCCTGTGTTGTAACTACTTTATTGTGCTGTTGTGGTAAGTAAGCATTCATAGGTAACATGCAAATGAATAGGTGTGGCTGTTTCCAATAAACTTTATTTATAGACACTGAAACTTGAATTTCATATCATTTTTACATCTCACTAAACAGTCTTCTTGTGATTTTTTTTTTTTTTTTTTTTTGCTACTTAAAAAAGTAAAAAAAAAAAATTGTTCTTCCCTCACGGGCCACACAAGAACAGGTGGGGTGGGGGGGAATATTTGGCTTACAGGATGTACTTTGCTGACCCCTAGTATGTACCATAAACACTCTAGACCTTTGCTAGCATGAATAATCAGAATCTTTATAGCTTCTATTAAAATGCACTGCAAGATAAATTAATTAAGGAAATAAAATTTGAAGGATATGCTACTTACACTAGATTCAGATTTTATCTTTGGATCAGATTAAACCACTGGACAACTATTAACTTGAACCAACTCAACTCTGAAGAGTCTCCTCAATTAAATTTTAATATTATGTTTTTTACTTTTATCCATGGTTATTACAAGATAGAACAATTTTATTTCAGTTTTTGCACTTGCAAAACAGCTGTAATTGAAAATATTTTTCACCAAATCACTGAGTGTGCCTTTATATGGTGACCTCCCTACAAGGGCTTTCTCCCAGAATTTAGTATGTTTGTCCCTCCATGTCCATGGAGGATTGACTCCAGGACCCTCCCTTCCCCCAGGATACCAAAATCTGAGAATGGTCAAGTTCCTTAGTTGGCATGCTATATCCATGGTTGAATTCTTTGTCTAGGAAAACCTCTCTTTTTGGACATTTTCCTGGTACTTTTTCTCAGCTAACTACACACAATTATTAACAAACTTACCGGTTTACATTGGCTTCTGGGAAGCTTAGAGTTAGATTTTATTCCCAATTATAGCAACAATATTCACCCAGGTCTGCTATATACTACAACTCCAGAGGACCCAAATTAGGAGGTTAGATGAGAAAACAATCTCTGGAAATAATAAAGGCCTTCTTTCTAAATCAGAGTCCAGACTTATTTTGAAGATCCTTTATTTCACCTCTCAGGTATCTTGAAGAGTAGCTGTTACCTGGAAGAGGGGTACATGTTATGCCTCCTTGAAATGAATGATTATGTTCTCCTAAGGGCAGATGGCAAAGGATACTTGCCATGTGGAAAGTGATTACCTAAAGAGTCTCTCTGAGGCTCAGCTTGCAAGGACTCACTTCTATTTAATATGTTTGGTTAACTGCACGTTCTCTGTGGATTAAGTGAAGTGCTAAGAAAAATACTTGAAGTAGAAACATTTGTTGGAACTTGGCAAGGCATTACTCTACTTCCCTTTTGCCAAATCTAAGTCAGAGTGAACCTGTAACCTGCTCTAGACACTAAGCAGTTGCATGCATACAGGTCCAATCCTTATTATCCCTCAGGGGTGTGATTAAGACTGTGCATGATCTGATAGTTACATAGAGAGCTCTATAAAATTCCTAGGAAAGAGGACTCATTGACTCATGAAATATTTGAACAATCTCATTTTTCCAGTTGTCAAGGAAAAATTGTAAATGGAACTTGGACAGATGTCTTTGTAGTTCAGGTGGTGGTTGGTTGTGTGTGTATATAGATTGGAAAAGGGCGTACTTCTCTGTGACCATCTACTTTGAATTCATACTTTGTGTCCATGTCTGGGTAGAAATCTGCATCTTTGTTTTTCTTCTTTCTCTCAAAACACCCAATCACTTCTCCTGAGATCTTTCACAGTGAGACTGTGGGTGCTCACTCTGAATTAGGTACCAAGCCTTGCACACATTTAGCTACATACTTATGGCCTGGCTTATGGCAGGTCATAAGTAGAAATATGATTGGTCTTTCTATCTCTAGGATTTATCTAACCATTTTAAGGACTGAGTATTTTTACTTATGTTCCTGCTAGTTTTACCCGCAGCAGGGAGGCCGAGGGGGATGGGTGGCCATAGCTCAGGAGTTAGAAACCAGACTAATAGAGAGCAAGACCCTGTCTCTACTAAAAATAGAAAAACCAGCCAGACATGTGGCAGGTGCCTGTTGTCCCAGCTTCTCAAGAGGCTGCTGTAAGCTACAATACCATGGCATTCTACTCAGGGTGACAGAGTAAGACTCTGTCTCCAAAAAAAAAAAAAAAAAAACAAAAGCAATGAAGGCTTTTCTGCCTATTTGGAGTCATGAACAATATTCATTCTCTCGCCAATAAAATTCTGGCTCTTTTGAGCCCAACAATTTTCCTCTAGATCATGGCTTCATCTACAGATTGGTTTGTTCATTGAGCCTACTTGTGAATTATTATGACTTTTTATTTATTATTACTTTTTTCAGGTTAATTTGAGGGTACAAAAAAAAGGTTATAATATTTGCATTTGTTAGGTAGAATACCTCTTGTAATTGTGTCCAGCCCCCAAGATATGTGCCACACACCCAAACATTGTACTCATTAAGTGGGAGAATACCCATCCCCCTTCTTTGTCCCTCCTCCCCCCTCCCTTGTTCTCCTACTCCCCACCTTGAATTGATTTGAGTTTTTCTCTTATGTGGGTGTACATTAGATCATCTACTAGCTTCATATTAGTATTGAGTACATTGGATTCTTGCTTCTCCATTACTGTGATAGTTTATTAAGAAGAATATATTTCAACTCCATCCAGGTTAATACAAAAGATGTCAAGTCCCCATCTTTTTTAATAGCAGAGTAGTAGTATTCATGGTATACATATACCAAAATTTGTTAATCCATTCCTGGGTTGGTGGGCACGTAGGTTGTTTCCATAGTTTGGCAATTGTAAATTGAGCTGCAATAAATAGTCTAGTGCAAATGTCCTTATGATAAAATGATTATTTTTCTTCTGTGTAGATGGTTAGTAATGGGATTTCAGGATCAAATGGGAGGTCTAATTTGAGTTCTTTGAGGATTCTCCATACTTCCTTCCAAAGTGGTTGTATTAGTTTGCAGTCCCATCAGTGGTGTAAAGTGTTCCCTTCTTTCCACATCCATGCTAGCATCAGTAGCTTTGAGACTTTGTAATGTGGGCTATTCTCACTGGGGTTAGGTAATATCTCAAGATGGTTTTGATTTGTATTTCTCTGATTATGAGGGATGATGAACATTTTTTCAAATGTTTTTTAGACATTCATATATCTTTCTCCAAGAAGGTTCTGTTCATATCTCTTGCCCAGTGGTAGATGGGATTGTTTGCTCTTTTTTGCTGATTGATTTGAGTTTTCAATAGATTCTAGTTATCAACCCTTTGTCAGATTCATACCATGCAAATACCTTTTCCTATTCTGAAGGTTGTCTTTTTGCTTTAATTGTTGTGTCCTTATCTGTGCAGAAGTGTTTCAACTTAATTAAGCCAATTTGTTTATTTTTGTTGTTACAATTGCTGCTGAAGTCTTTTTCATAAAATTTTTCCTCAGTTTGACATCATCAAGCATTTCCCCCACACTTTCTTCTCTGAGTTTTTATTGTTTCATGTCTTAGTTTAAATCTTTTATCCATCTTGAGTCAATTGTTGTAAGTGGTGAAAGGTGTGGGTCCAGTTTCAGTCTTTTATGTGTGGTTATCTAATTCTCCCAGTACCATTTTTGGAACTGGGATTCTTGTCCCCACTATATACTTTTTCTTTTTTTTTCTTTTTGGTTTATCAAAGATCAGATGGCAATAAAAGACTAGGTTCATCTGGTTGGATTTCTATTATGTTCCATGTTTCTATAACTGTATTGCTGTGCCAATTTATTCAAGATCAGGTGGCAATAAAAGACTAGGTTCATCCGGTTGGATTTCTATTATGTTCCATGTTTCTATAACTGTATTGTTGTGCCAATACCATGCTGTTTTGATCACTGTGAACTTGTAATATATTCTGATGTCTGATAGGGTGATGCCTCTGGCTTTGTTTTTATTGCTAAGAATTAACTTGGCTATATGGATTTTTTTTCTGGTTCCATACAAAATGAAGTCCTATTTTTCTAGTTCTTCAAAGTATGATGTTGGCATTTTAAAGGGAATTGCATTGAATCTGAAGATTGATTTGGGTAGTATAGACATTTTAACAATGTTGACTTTTCCCAGTCAAGGACATCGTATGTTCTTCCATTCATTAATATCTTCTGCTATTTCTTTCCTTAAGGTTTCATAATTCTCTTTGTGGAGATCCTTTATTTCTTTTGTTAGGTATATTCCTAGGTATTTCATTTTCTTTGAAGCTACTACAAAGGAAATTGTGTCCTTGATTTGCTTCTCTACTTGGCTGTTATTGGTGTATATAAAGGCTACTGATTTGTAGACATTGATTTTATACCCTGAGATGTTATTGTACTTCTTGATCACTTCCAGGAGTTTTGTGGTTGTGTCTCTGGGGTTTTCTAAGTATAAGATCATATCATCAGCAAAGAGCAAGAGTTTGACCTCTTCTGCCCCCATTTGGATGCCTTTATATCCTTCTCTTGCTTGAATGCATTGGCTAAAACTTCTAGAACTATGTTGAATAGTAGTGGAGAGAGTGGAGATCCTTGTCTGGTTCCAGTTCCAAGTGGAAAGGCTTTCAGTTTTACTCTATTCAATATGATTTTAGCTGTGGGTTTGTCATAGATGGCTTCAATTGGCTTAAGAAATGTGACACCTATGCATATTTTCTTTAGTGTTCTTATTAGAGAAAGGTGCTGAATTTTATAGAATGCTTTTTCTGCATCTATTGAAAGGATCATATGATCTTTGTTTTTGCTTCTATTGATATGGTGAATTACATTTATGGATTTCTGTATGTTAAACCAGTCTTGCATTCCTGGGGTGAAGCCTAGTTGACTGTGATATATAATTTTTTGAATGTGTTGTTACAATCTATAAGCTAAGATTTTATTAAGTATTTTTCCATCTATATTCATTCATGAAATTGGTCTGTAGTTCTCCCTTTCAGCTGGGTCCTTTCCTGGCTTTGGAATCAGGGTTATGTTTTCTTTATAGAATGTGTTGGGGAAGGTTCCTTCCTTCTCAATGTTTTGGAATAGGTTCTGCAGTATAGGAACAAGCTCATCTTTGAAAGTTTGAGAGAATTCTATGGTAAAGCCACCTGGTCCCGGGACTTTTTTATTGTTTTTTTAGTCTCAGTGCTTGATATTATTCTGTTCAAAAGCTCTATTTCTTTCTGTTTGAGTTAAAGGACATTGTGTGATTCCAGGTATGGGTCCATTTCCTCCACATTGTCAAATTTCTGGGCATAGAGTTTTTTGTAGTAGTCAGAAATAATCTCTCGTATTTCTGTGGTATCAGTGGTATCAGTTGTTCCCTTTAAATTTCTAATTGAGGTTACTAAATATTTTACTTTTCTGTTTCTAGTTATCTGGCCAAGAATTTATTGATTTTATTCATCTTTTTGAAGAACTAACTTTTTTTGCATTTATGTTCTGAATGATTCTTTTGTTTTCAATTTCTAGCTTAATTTTGGTTATTTATTTTCTTCTGCTAGATTTGTGATTGGATTGCTCTTTCTTTTCCATTTCCTTGAGATGATTCATTATGTTGTTCTCTTTCTGTTGTTTGGATGTAGGTATCTAATGTGATAAATTTTCATGACAGCCCACTGTCACTCTGATGGACTACTTTTTCAGTGTCCCATGGGTTTTGGTGACTTGTGTCTTTATTGTTGTTATGTATGTTCAAGGAAGCTAATGATTTCTTCCTTTACCGTTCCTTGACCCAACTGTCATTCAGCATAAGGTTGTTTAGTTTCCATGCCTTTCTGTATGGATGAAAATGTTTGTTGGTGTTGAGTTCCACCTTACTGTCTTATGGTCTGAAAAGATAAAAGGTCTAATTTCAAATTTTCTGATTTTGTTGAGGTTTGATTTGTCCTAAGGATATCTTGTGTCCTAAGATATGATCTATTTTGGAGAATGTTCTGTGGAGTACCTACATAAATATTTTAGCTTTGGAATGGTGTATTCTGTATATGTCTATTCAACTCATTTGTTCTAGGGTCATATTTAAGTCCCTTGTATCTTTATTTATTTTCTGCTTAGAGGATATGTCCAGCCCTGTAAGATGGGTATTAAAGTCCCCAGATTTTTATGGTGTTGTAGGATATATTGCTCAGACCAATTAAGGTCTGTTTCATAAATCTGGAGCATTTATATTTGGTACATAAATATTTAGAATTGAAATGTCTTCTTGTTATATTGTTCCCTTGACCAACATGAAGTGACCATCTTTGTTTTTCTTGACTTTATTTGCTTTAAATCCACTTGTATCTGAAAATAAGATTGCTACTCTTCTTTTCTTCTGATTTCCATTGCCTGAAATATTGTTATACAACCCTTTACTCTGAGTCTTCTTTTGTCCTTCATGGTTAGGTGTGTTTCCTGGAGATGCATATAGATGGCTTGTGCTTTCTTATCTAATCAGCTAGTGTTCACCTGTTCATTAAGGAATTCAAGCCATTTACATTTATTCAGAGAATTGATAAGTGTGATGGAGTTCTATTCATCTTATTTTGTGAAAGTCTGTTGTTTAGTTTTATCCTTTGCATCATTGAAAGCTAGGTTTTGTCCTTTAGTTTGTGGGTGTTTACTTTGCTGGTGGTCCATTGGGATGGTTAGTGTGGGTAATAGGTCTAAGTATTTCCTGGTAGAACTGCTCTTGCTATAGTGAATTTCCTCATGTTTTTTTTTTTTTTTTTTTTTTTTTTTTATCAGTAAAATATTTTATTTATCCAACAATTTTAAAGCTTAGCTTAGCAGGATATAGAATTCTGGGCTGAAAATTGTTTTGTTTAAGAAGGTTTAAGGTAGATCACCAGTCTCTTCTGGCTTGAATATTTTTGGCTGAGATGCCCACTGTCACCCTGAGGGATCTTCCCCTGTAGTTCAATTGGCACTTACTCTGGCTGCTTGCAAAATTTTCTCTTTTGTCTTGACTTTAGACAGGTTCTTGGAGCTTCTCTGTTTGCGTTGAGATGATCCAGGGTTTGAGATCCCTCTGACAGGAGTATAACAGAATCTTTGGTGATACCTGGGAAATTTTCATTTATGATACCCTCCAGTAGGGCTTCCATTCCTTTGGGACAATCTTCTTCCCCTTCAGGGATACCTATATTTTGTATGCTTGAATGTTTTGTGAAGTTCCAAAATTCCCTGAGGCAATGTTCTGCTTTCTCTCTCTTCTTTTCTGCCTCTCTAACTGCCCAAGAGTTTTATTCTCTAGTTCTGAAATTACTTTTTCTCCATAGTCTAGTCTGTCACCTTACTATTTGTTTGTTGAGTACTGTTTGTTATCAATACTTTCTATTGCTTCTTGAAGGATTGAGTCCTTCAATTTCTTAAGCTCCTCTACATCCTTTCTATGTTTGTCATATCTTTTATACCTTATTTGGTTCTGGTTTTGGATTTTCTTTTGGTTATTTTCCACTTTCTCAGCAATTTCCTTTATTGTTTTTATCATCCACATTTTAAATTTCTTTCTGTCATTTTGATCCTTTCTTTATAGATACAATCCTCTGTGGTAGCCACCTAATAATCCCTTGGGAGGTTGCTTTGTTCTGGTTTTTCATGTTGCCAGGATTTTTCTGTTTGTTCCTCCTCATGAATGTTTTCTTCTTGTCTGCTTCCTTCTCTTGCTTTTTCCTTTCATTTTTTCCTCTTCTTTAAATCACCTTGTCTCTGTGTTTAGGTGTTGAAGTGTCCTTTTGGTATAGGGCATAAAGGAAGGAAAGAATGAAGAATGATAAGGTAGAAGAGAAAGAAAAAGAAAAAGGAGAAGGGGTAAAAGGAATGGTTGACAAAAAGAAGAGAAGAAGAACAGAAAGAGAGAGACTGGAGTAATAGTGGTGCTCAGCAGGGTGCTTTGACCCACAACCACAATTTCCAGTGCCTGGGGGGCTGGGATGAGTGGAATACGGAACTCTTTATCAGCCTGAGCAAGAACAAGACCCCACCTCCATGAAATAGAGAAAGAAAAGAAGAGCAGTATGTCACAGTGGGAACCTACAAATAGTGTCCTTCTGAAGGTCAAATCTAGAAGAACCCTCTAAATCAGGGGATCAAGTTCTCCTTGAGCCAGACCAAGGCAGTGGTCCCCCAGCCTAGGCCTTAAAGTGAGGCTCTATCCCATAAATGGAATACAGATTGACAAAGAATAAAACAGATTAGAAAATAAAGAAAAAATTATAAAAGTATATGAAGAAAATTAAAAATAAAATTGTGTAAGATGTAAAAAAGGGGTATCTCTTGTAAGTTGAGAAATTTATATGGGAAAGATATGAGAAATAGAAAAATCTTTACTAACATGAGAGAAAAGGAGAAAAATAAAAAGGAAAGAAGGGATAAAAAAAAGTAGGAAAACAGTAGCAAAAATGAACCTCTTATTATTAAAGAAAGTAAAAAATAAAAATACAATAAAACAAAACAAAATAAAAAAAAAAGTCTAAGGAAAAAGTTTTTGAAAAAAAAAAAGAATAAAAGTAGCAGAAAAACTGAAGCATTGCTATTGAAGAAAGAAACAATGAAAAATTAAAAATACAAAAACAATTCAAATAAACAAAGAAGAAACACCTACAAGGAAAAATTGAAAACAAAAAGGAATATATATATATATACACATATGCACACATAGCCTGGACAACAGGTGATGTTCTGGAGTTAGGAGATGCTAATCATGATGCTGATATAGTTACAAAAGATGGGAGCTGGAAACCACTATCTAGTTGCCAAGGAGACCCTGTCCTGTCTTCTTGAGTTATTTGCTCTCAGTCCTTGCAGAGTTGGGAGCCTGAGGCTCTAGTCAGCCTACTTAAGAGACAGGTCCAGATGTTTTTAATCAGTGCCCCTTGGCCACAAAGTGGCTTTCCCAGAAAAGTGGGTTTTGCTCCAGTCTCCCCAAAGGTGACTGCTCAGCACAGCAGGTGTGCCAGAACTAGCCCCACACTAGGACCCTGTAGGCTGTTCCTCCCAGGCAGCTCTTCCACAATGGCAGCAGCTGTCAGCAGATGAATGATGAGAGCTCTGTTGTGCCCAGTGGCTCAGTCCCGGCCACTGGATGCTGTTTAAGATCACTTGTTCACACAAGTTCTCCCAAGGTAGCTCTGATAAGTACACTGGTCCAAAAACAACCTGCTAGACTGGTGTTCTCTGTCTGAAACTGACCGCTGAACTGGCTGGCCTCTGTTGGCATGCAAGCACTCATCTACTGTGCCAGTTCTCCATTCTTTGTTTACTCCTGTACTCTCCCACTGCCTCCCTACTCTCCCAAAGTGATGCCTATAGGCAGGGCACCCCAGCCAGAGGTGGCTGGAGTCCTTTTCCCCTAGTCTCACCACCAGGCTGCAAAGGAGATGTCTCTAGACTATCATATTGGTCTGCCTTCTATTTATGAATTATTAATCAACTTTAGCTTGTCTCTTGGTCATCTGGATCCCCTACATGCAGGTGCAGTAAGATGGTTCTGAACTTTATACTTGTGAAGATGTCCTATACCCATCCTTAGAAAGGATGGGAAACTGAGAAAAGGAAGCCTTTGGGTTGCAACTCTAGGGATTCCGGATAATTTCTCTTTTTCACCTCTTCTTGGATATCTTCTCTCCTTTCCAGGAGTTTTGTGCCTAGTGAAATGGGGCAAATAAGAGGGCTTTGCCAAGTTTGCTTCCAGCTGCTCTACTTGTATCTAGCCTAGGCAAATGGAATGTTTCAAGCTCACACACCTATGTCCAGGTTCTCCAAGTAGAAGGGTGTAAAATACCCAACTAGTAAGAAAGAGCAAGTGTTTGTTTAGAGCAGATTACAGCAATCTTCCTAATGCTGCGATGTATTTTGATTGTTACAAAGGGATTGCGACCCACAGATTGAGAACCACTGGTTTAGAGTCATCTTCATCCTTCCACAGCATATGTAGTCAGTGGAGATATCAATAATCCTGGGACCATCCGTCTGAAATCCCTCTACCCTCTCTTTCCCCTTTCTCCTCTTTCTCCTCTCCCCTTTTCCCCATCTCCTTTTTCTTTTTTTAAATTTTATTTATTTATTTATTTATTTATTTATTTATTTTATTTTTTTTTGAGGCAGAGTCTCACTTTGTTGCTCTCTGTTGAGTGCTGTAGCATTACAGCTCAGCTCACAGCAACCTCCAACTCTTGGGATTAAGTGATTCTCTTGCCTCAGCCTCCCAAGTAGCTGGCACTACAGCTGCCTACCACAATGCCAAGATATTTTTTGGTTGCACTTGTCATTGTTGTTTGGCAGGCCTGAGTTGGATTCAAACTTGCCAGCTCCAGTGTATGTGGCTGGTGCCCTTAGCCACTGAACTACAGGTGCTGAGCCCCCCCCTCTCCTTTTTCTTATTTCTCTCCTCTATCCCTTAGAAACATAACACATCATATTCTTCATATTCTCTTTTGATCATGCTCCTTCTTCTATGTTGTCTGTCACAGGGAATATAAATTTTCTATCAAATTTGGAAGCTTACCTCTTCCCTTCCCTCACCTTACTATTTGTTCATCAATTCCCATCAACTCAACCTCATCTTTCTCCCACCCCCACCCCTGCCTCTGGCTTAGTCCACTGTCATCTCTTACTTCCCCAGTGCTTACAGTCCTACTCTGCCCTCACTTACCTTCAGGTCTCTCTGTGGGTCTGTATCCCATTCTTGCAAGTCCACTTGGGAACTTGTCTGTGCTTCCATCATTTCCTGTACTCCCGCATTCCATAAGTAAAATTGTCCCTGCCCTCTATACAAATGGTAAACTCTTAATTTTTCTCCATCACTGTTGTATCCCCATTGTCCAGCATAGCTCTGACACAAGAATATGGTCAATAAATATTTGAAAAGGGCCAGGCATGGTGGCTCATGCCTGCAATCTTAGCAATCTGGGAGGCTGAGGTGGGTGGATTTCCTGAGCTCACAGGTTTCAGACCAGCCTGAGCCAGAGCAAGACCTCTCTAAAAATAGCAGGACATTGTGGCAGGCACCTATAGTCCCAGCTACTTGGGAGGCTGAGACAAGAGAATCACTTGAGCCCAAGAGTTTGAAGTTGCTGTGAGCTATGATGCCATAGCACTCTACTGAGGGCAACAAAGCAAGACTATCTCAAAAACAAATGAACAAACAAACAAATAAATATTTGATGGATAATGAATGAAATATATGAAAGAAATTTGGAAATTTAAGCTTGTAATTTAGGAGTGATATTGAGATTGTTAAGATAATGTCTAATATTTCCTTTGCACAGATTTTGAGACATTAACATTTCCATGTGTCTTTATTTTTTTCAAATTAATAGCACTGATAATTAGAATTGCTGCTTTTTTTTTTTTTCTAATTACAAGGCATTGTTCTGGTTGTTTTTCATTCTGTAATCTGCATTGCATTGAAAGAAAATATGTGTTTTGAATTATCTTGATTCCCATTGGATTTTCATATGTTGCCAAGACCATAGCTGGCTTCGTCAAATCGTCCAAGCTTGCTATGGTCTTGGTGCCATAGGACATCTGGGCGTTGAAGGAGAGTTGGCTCTGGTAGGAATTAGCCAGCTTGCTAGATTTGCTAGGTGAGAGCAGTTCTTAGCAGGGATGCCAGTGAAAGATCAGTGCTGGGAAAGCCGAAGTGGAGAAGATTGAGCCAGAAACTGGGAAAGAGAAGGACCCATGCTCACAAGGCTTGCCAGAGGCACAGATTCAAACCTGTGTAGCAGAAATTGTGTGATATGGCTGGCCAAAAGAGCTCCCATGTGGACCAGGATTGGGCCATGCATTTTAATGCTGGATTATGCAAATAATAAGGAATTTTTTCAAGGCATTGGCCCAGGAATGTCTGCCTGGTCCTGTGTAGTCTTAAAAGAGCCAATTTTTATGAAGGCCAGGGATTTTCAAGAGGTCTGAAAAATTTGTTTTGTTTTTTTAGGTACCATGTTCAGATCTACATTTGTACTGATTTATTTCTCATGGTAAACTTTAGAAGGGATTTGAAGTGGCTTAAAATAAAAACACAGATACACCAAGATCGACAACCAATAATGTGAGATAAAAGGCAGAAATCCAAGCAGAGAAGAGGAAAATTGATATTATATTAAACAATCTAGACTGAAGAAAGTGACATTATTAGAGCTAAATTTGGTCCTGAGCTTTTTAGCAGTCTTGATAAAGCAAGGACTACATGGATTTTATAATTTTGAATCTTTATGTAATAGTTTTATCTTGTATAATTTAGAAACTTAGAAAGAGTATTTGTTAATTACTTTTTGTAAAGATCTTTTAAGAGGCACTGAGCAATGTAAGAAGTTATTCAGATATGTAGTATTCTTAATAATGTTTTATCTTTTTGATAGTGTTCTGAAAACAGAGGGTTAAAATCTCTTGCAATGGTTGTACTTCTGTATTTATTTTATGTATTTGGAACTTAGGTATTTTATGTATTTATTTTATGTATTCAGGATTATTGCTTTTTTGTATTATTTATTATGGCTTCTATTAATAGAGTGTCCTTACTTATTGCTCTAACTGCTTGTTTCCTAATGCTTTTTGCTATAAAATCAACATTATTGGATAAACCCTTAAGTTGCCATCAACCGTTTTCTTAAATTAGCCATATTTTGAGGCACACTATCACAAGTTCTTTGCTCTGTTTGAGTCTCTTCTTTTCCTCCCTCAATGTTTTTACATTTTGCATTATCTTCTTGAATCCATTACTATCATTCTTCACTGCTGCATATTGCACATTTATGAATGTTTTGTGGATTTTGAACCATATATTTTTCTAATGAGCTGTGACAGTTAAACTGGGCACCAGCATTATATGTACCATCATCATATAAAAGTTAGTGTAGAGCAAAGCTCTGGAATTCTCTTCTGTTCTTCTTGGTTAACAGTGAGAACCAATTTTATTTTTATTTATTTATTTATTAATTATTATTTTTTAAATTAAATCATAGCTGTGTACATTGATATGATCATGGGGCATCATACACTAGGTTCATAAACTGTTTGACACATTTTCATCACACTGGTTGACATAGCCTTCCTGGCGTTTTTTTTAGTTATTGTGCTAAGACATTTACATT
>CAUYPK010105069.1:0-14834 GCA_963574355.1 Loris lydekkerianus
ATTTTCCAAAAAAGCCTATCTCTGTGAGTAACCCAGGGGGGTCCAGACTTCCTAAGCCTCTGGAAGAAAAACAAGTCATTTTAAACTCACACTGAATTCACTTTGTGTGCTTGATGTAGGATATGTTTATTTTTAAATATCCTACATACCCCAGTATATGCTTTCTTGGATTGGACAAAGATCAGATAGCCATAAGAGACTGGCATCATCTCTTTGTTTTCCATTTGCTTCCAAATGTCTATTCCTCCAGTTCTGTGTCAACAACAAGCTGTTTTGATCACCAGGGAATTTTAATATAGCCTGAATCCATTTCAGTGATATCTCTGGCTTTGTTTTTGCTACTAAGAATTGCCTTGGGTATGTGTGTCTTTTCTTGTCCTATGTGAAATGAAAAACATTTTATTTGAAGTATTGTGTTGATCTTTTAATGGGAATTGCATGAAATCTGTATATTTCTTTGAGTAGAACAGACATTTTATCAAAGTTATTTTTTTTCCAGCCAGGAGTATGGTATGCTTTTTCATTTGTTAATGTCTTCTGCTATTTCTTATCTTGATGGAAATTATGTCTCTGATTATTTTATCAACCTGGCTGTCCTTGGCATATACAAAGGCTACTAATTTGTGGACATTTATTTTTATGTCCTGAAATGTTAGCTGTACTTCTTGAACACTTTCTTTCTTTTTTTTTTTTTTTTATATATATAGGGAAATTTTATATATATATATATATATATATACATAAATTTAATCATAGCGGTGTACATCAATGTGATCATGGGGCACCATACACTAGTTTCATAGACTGTTTGACACATTTTCATCACACTGGTTAGCATAGCCTTCCTGACATTTTCTTAGTTATTGTGCTAAGACATTTACATCCCACCTTTACTAAGTTTCACATATGCCCTTGTAAGATGCACTGCCGGTGTAATCCCACCAATCCCTTTCCCTCTGCTCACCTTCTCCCTCCCTCCCTTTTCTTTCCACCTTCCTCCTATTCTTAGGTTGTACCTGGGTTATAGCTTTCATGTGAAAGCCCTAAATTAGTTTCGTAGTAGGGCTGAATACATTGGATACTTTTTCTTCCATTCTTGAGACTCGTTGATCACTTTCTGAAGTTATTTGTCTGTGTCCTGTATTTTATAAGATCACATCATCAGAAAAGAACTAGATCTTAACCTCCTGTGTCCCTATTTGTATGACTTGTATATCTTTCTCTTGCCTGTTGCACTGTGTAGAACTTCAGTACTATATTGAACAGTTGTGGAAACAGAGGACATTCTTGTCTGCTTCTACTTCTAAGTGGAAAATCTTTCAGTTTTACTTCATTTTGGCATTAGCTACAATTTTGTTGTAGATAGCTTTCAACAATTTAAGACATGTACCCATATTCTTAAGTGTTCTTGTTAGAAAAGGGAGCTGAATTTTTTGAAGTGCTTCTTTTGCATGTATTGAAAGGATAATATGGTTCTTATTTTTGCTTCTGTGGTGTGGTGAAATACATTTATGGATTTCTGTATATTAAGATAGTCTTGCATTTCTGAGATTAAGCCCAATTGATCATGAAGTGTGTGTGTGTGTGTGTGTGTGTGCATGAATATTGACACAAAAATACTCAATAAAATCTTACTCAAATCATTATGGAGATTATATATATATATATATATATATATATATGAAATACTAAATAAAATCTGACTCAGACCAAAGTATGTATATATATATGGATGGTAAAGACCATCCATATATATGTTTCATATATATATATATTATGTTTCATATATATATATTTATATATTTCTCCTTTTTCGTCAGTTATTTTGTCAATATTCATTACTGGTGTTGATCACTAATTCTTCTTTTTAGTTGGTTACTTTCTTGGTTTGATATCAAATTCCTCCTTTAAATTCTTTCTTTATTGCCTTGTTGACTGAGAAGATACAAGGTGTAATTTTAATTCTTTTATCTTGTATTTTAGGATATGATCTATTTTGGAATATGTTTCCTTGGCTGATGAGAAGAATGTATACTGCTTACCTTGATGTTGTGTTCTGTATATATCTATGTAGCCCATCTATTCTAGGGTCATATTTAAGTTCCTTATACTTTGTTTAGTTTCTGTTCAGAGAATCTATTCACTTCTGTCATGGGGGGGGGAAGTTCCCTGCTGTCATGGTGTTATAGGATGTCATATTGCTCAGACTAATTAGGATCTATTTTATAAAATGGGAACATTTTAGTTGGGTTGATAAATATTTAAGATTTACATGTCTTCTTGTATTGTTCCCTTGACTAGTAGCAAGTGATCATCTTTTTCTCTCTTGACTTTAGTTGTTTTACATCCACTTGTATCCGAAAATAAAATTGCAACTTCTACTTTATTCTGATCTTCATTTTTCTAAAATACTATTTTCTACATCTTTACCGAGTTTTGATGTCCTGTAGGGCTAAGTGTGTCTCCTGCAGAAAGCATATGAATAAAAATAAAATAATTTACTTTATTATTCAGTCATCTGGCCTTTACATCTTAAATGGAAAATGAAAGCTAGTATCAGTTATTGAGCCAATTGATAAGTGTGGTTGACTTCCAAATATCTCATGTTGTGAGACTCCATTGCTTAGTTTTATCTTTGGTGAAACTGTGGAGACTAGGTATTGTTCATTCATTTCTAGGTGTTTACTTTGTTGGTGATCTATTGTAATGGTCGGTGTGGGAAACAGGTCTGTGTATTTTCTGTAGAGCTGGTCTTGTATTAGAAAAAATATTTAACTTTCCCATCCAATTATTTTAGCACTTACTTTAGCAGTATACATAAT
Organism: Loris lydekkerianus; assembly: GCA_963574355.1. Classification (NCBI taxonomy): domain Eukaryota; kingdom Metazoa; phylum Chordata; class Mammalia; order Primates; family Lorisidae; genus Loris; species Loris lydekkerianus. Next base: position 2,823 of record CAUYPK010105069.1, read on the forward strand.
TCTGACTGAAATTTGTTTTGTTTAAGATGGTTAAACATAGATGCCATTCTTTCCTGGCATGGACAATTTCAATTAGGTAGTCTGCTTTCACTCTGATAGATATATTTCTATAGGACAGTTGGCACAATTTACAGTTTGCTGATTGCAAACACACACACTCTCTCTCTCTCTGTGGACAGATTCGTAATTGTGTATCTTACATATGCTCTGTTTGTGTTTGTATGACTCAGGTTTTAGTATCCTTCTAAAAGAATATTTTTGCAATCTGTAGAGAAACTTGGGAAATTTATATTTATGATGTCTTCAGTAGGGCTTCTGTTTCCTTGGAATATTATTTTTTCCCTTCAGGGATTACTGCATTTAGAAAATTTGAGTGAAGTACAAAGTGAAGTTTTGTGAAGTCTCCTAATTCTCTGAGAAAGGGCTCAGCTCTGTCTTCTTTCATGCCTCTTTAACTACCTGGGTTACCTTATGAACATTGTTCTCTAGCTGTGAGATTCTTTTCCATTATTTATATTTTATATTAGGTATATTTTATATTTTATATTAGATATTTTATAGTAGGTATTTAAGATCCTGGTGCACTCTTTCATTTTCAAAGCTTTGTTATATCCTTTCTATATTCTTCTAAAACTTTATTTCTATTTTAATTGTTTTTCCACTTTTTCATTAATTTCTTTTATGGTCTTTACCATCCATATTTTAATTTCCATTTCTGTCACTTCCATTACTTCTTATTTATTTATTTTTTTTTTTCATATACAGTCTGAAATATTTTCACTGAACTGGTTAACATAGCCTTCATGGCATTTTCTTAATTATTGTGTTCAGACCCTTATACTCTACACTTGTAAACTTCATCTGAACCCTTGCAAGGTGCACCCTAGGTGTGGACCCACCAGTCAACCTTTCTCCATCTTACCTCCCCCTCCCTTCTCCTCTCTTGCCCCCTTCCCTATATTCTTGTACTGAGCTTGGGTTCTAGCCTTTGTATAAAAGCTATAAATTACTTTCATATTAGGGCTGAGTATATTGAGTAATTTTTCTCTCATTATTTGGATAACTTGCTAAGAAGAATATTTTCCAGCTCCATCCACATAAACATGATGGAGGTATAGTCTTCATCGGCATAATATCTCATGGTGTACAAATATTATAATATATTAAGCCAGACATGAATTCATGAGCACTTGGGTTTTTTCCATGACTTAGCAATTATGAATTGGGCTGCAATAAACATTCTACTACAAATACTTTTGTTATAGAGTGATTTTGGTCTTCTGGATATATACCTAGTAGAGGAATTATAGGATTAAATGGCAGAACTATTTTTAGATCTCTAAGTATTCTCCAAACATCTTTCCAAAAAACTTTATTGGTTTGCATTCCCTCTACCAGTGCAGAAGTTTTCCCTTTTTTCCACATTCATGCCAACATCTCCGGTTTGGGGATTTTGTGATGTGGGCTAATGTTACTGGCATTTGATGATATCTAAAAGTAGTTTGATTTGCATTTCTCTGATGATTAAGGATGAGGAGCATTTTTTCATGTGTCTGTATGCCATGTGCCTGTCTTCTTCATAAATTTTTTTCTTCAAGTTCCTTGCCCACCTGAGATGGGATCACTTGTTCTTTTTTTGCTAATATATGTGAGCTCACTGTGAATTCTGGTTTTTAAACCTTTGTCAGACACATATGCTGCAAATGTCTTCTTCTGTTCTAGGACCGTGTGCTTGCTCTCCTTACTTTGTTCATGCCTGTGCAGAAGGTTTTTAATTTTATCAAGTCCCCATACTGTATTTTTGATGCAGCTTTGATTGCCGGGGGGGGGGGGGGATGTTTCTTCATAAAATATTCACCCAGACCAATTCCTTTAAGAGTTTTTTCTGCACTTTTTTCTACTATTTTTATAGTTTCAAGTCTTAAGTTTAAATCTTTAATCCAGTGAGAGTCTATCTTAGTTAAAGTTAAAAGGTGTTTGTCTAGTTTCAGTCTTCTATAAGTTGCCAGACAGTTCACCCAGAATCATTTGTTAAATAGGGAATATTTTCCCCATTGAATGTTTTTAATTGACTTGTCAAAGATCAAATAATGGTAAGTAGCTTAGTTTATTTCTTGGTTCTCTGTTCTGTTCCATAAATTTACATCTCTGTTTTTGTGCCAGTACCATGCTGTTTTGATTACTATTGATTTATGGTATAGTCTGAGGTCTAGTACCATAATTCCTCCTGCTTTGGATTTATTTTTGAGTAATGGTCTTGGCTATTCAAGATTTTTTTTTTATTTCATATAAAATAATGTTTTATTTTTTTGAGATATTTAAGGTATGACAATCGAGATTTAATAGAAATTGCATTAAAATTGTATATTGCTTTGGGTAGTATGGACATTTTGACAATGTAGATTTTTCCCAGCCATGAACATGGTATGTTTTTCCATTTGTTTATATCTTCACCTATTGTTTTTTCCTTGGAGTTGTATAGTTCTCTTTATAGAGGTTTTTTACGTTCTTTGTCAGATAAACTCTCATATATTTCATCTTCTTTGCTGCTACTGTAAATGGAATAGCAACCTTGATTTTTTTTTTTGTTTTTTTTGTTTTTGTTTTTTTAGCTTGGAAAAAAAAAATATATATATATATATCTCAGATTTATGGATTTATGGGTGTTGATTTTATATCCTGAGATGGTGCTGTATTCATTGATCACTTCTAAGACTTTTGTAGTAGAATCTCTAGTATTTTCCAAATATATAATCATATCATCTGCAAAAAGTTAAAGTTTGATTTCCTCTGACCCTGATTGCCTTTTCTTCCCTAATTGCCATGGCTAAAACTTCCATTACAATGGTAAAGAGAAATGGACATACTGGGTAACCTTGTCTGGTTCCTGGTCTGAGTGGAAATAGTTTCGATTTAACTCCATTCAATACGATATTGCCTGTGAGTTTGTTGTAGATGGTCTCTATTAGTTTAAGAAATGTCCCTTTTATACCCATTTTCTTAAGTGTTCTGATCATGAAGGAATGCTGGATATTATCGAAAGCTTTTTCTGCATCAATTGAGAGAATCATATGCTCTTTGTTTTTTAATTTATTTATGTGCTGAATTATGTTTATAGATTTACATATATTGAGCCAGCCTTGAGACACTGAAATAAAATCCACTTGGTTGTGGTGGATAATTTGTTTGATGTGTTGCTGGATTCTGTTTGCTAGAATCTTACTGAATATTTTTACATCAATAATCATTAGTGATATTGGTCTGTAATTATCTTTCCTTATTGGGTCTTTTTATGGTTTGGGGATCAAGATGATGTTTGCTTCATAGAATGTGTTGGGTAGTGTTCCTTCTTTTTCTATATTTTGGAAAAGTTTCAGTAATATAGGTAACAGTTTCTCTTTAAAAGTTTAGTTGAATCTGATGTGTAGTCTGCATGTTGGCTCTAATTTTTAGACTAATTTTTTTATAGTTGATGCTATTTCAAAACTAGATATAACCCATTTCAACATTTCCACCCCATTCTGGCTAACTCTTGGGAGGTGACATGTTTCCATGTATTTGTCAATTACCTTCAGTTTTTCATATTTTTGAGAATAAAGTTTTTTGTAGTATTCATTAAGGATATTTTGAATTTCGGAGGATTCTTTTGTTAATTCATCATTATCATTTCTGATTGATATAATTAGAGATTTTACTTTTTTTTTTTCCTAGTAAGATTAGCTAAAGTTTTATCTATTTTATTGACCTTTTCAAAAAAACAACTTTTTGATTTATTGATCTTCTGTATAATTATTTTGTTTTCAATTTCCTTTAATTCTGCTCTAATTTTGGTTATTTCATTTCTTCTGCTAGGTTTGGGATTGGAATGTTTTTTCTTTTCCAAATGCTTGAGTTCTCCCATTAAGTTATTAACTTCCTCTCTTTCTGTTCTCTTGATGAAGGCTTGCAGTGCTATAAATTTTCCTCTTAGGACTGCCTTTGTGGTAGCCCAGAGGTTTTGAGAATTTTTGTCTTTATTGTTGTATTGTTCCAAAAATTTGTCATTCTTACTTAGGACTATGTCTCAGCTATCTTTCAGCATGAGGTTATTTAGTTTCCATATTCTTGTATGAGTAAATAGGTTCCTGTTGTTAGTAAGTTTGATTTTTATTCCATGATGGTCTGAGAAGATGCCAGGAATAATTTCTATTCATTTAAAATTACGGAGGTTAGATTTGCAACCTAAGATGCAATTAGTTTTAGATTATGTTTATGTGCTGATGAGAAGAATGTGTATTCATTTTTGTTAGATTAAAATGATCTGTAAATATCTGACGAGGAGGCAAGATGGCGGACTGTAGCTCACTTTCCACAAAGGTTCCCATCCTGAAGGAGAGTTGAGGGATGAAAATTTGGCAACTAGCCTTATGGATTTGAGCAGCATCAAGAGAGAAAGTCGAAGAATGCACATCAACCCCACTCAGGAGAGTTGCGACCACAAGGACACAAACAAAAGTTACAAAACCCATCACCAAGCAAACAGGAGCCCCCCCTCCCTCACCTGATTGGATTAATAGCCCCAAAAACAAATGAGTAGAAATCATAGACCATCCTACTATATTCCACCTACTGAAATCTGGACCTACTTCCCATGGTGTTCTCCTACCAGGCATAAACCTGTATAAAACAGTAAATAACCTTTGCCTGCATCTCCGAACTCCCAGACCTCCTTGGGCAGCAATACAACCAGGCATAAAGCTGAGTGGAAATGTGTGAGCTTGCTGCTGGTGACTCTGAGCTCCAAGCGCTCTCTCACCCCCCACCTCACTCTGGGATCTGGAGGCTGAACGGCAGGTGGGGTGGTTGGGCAGAAAGCTGAGCCAAACTCGCTGCCCACAATTCTGGCTTCCCGGCGCTCCCCAACACCCGCCCTCACTCTAAGATTGGGAGGCCTGAGTGGCAGCAGAGCAACCAGGCAGAAAGCTCAGCAGAACTGAGTGTGCTCACCATGGGCAGCTCTGGGCTTCCAGCACTCCCTCCCCACCCTCACTCTGAGATCTAAAATCTTGTCCCTGAGAAGTCCAGATCCTTGGGGGATTTTTTAGTTCATGGACATGGACAACCAAATCCGCGGTTGGTCAGTGCTGACTCTGGGCATTGGAATTAGGCTGGGAGAGACTCACATCAGAGCAGCAGCTCTCTGAGGCAGCTGAACCCACACCCCCTGTCTCCCTGGGCAACCAGAGGAGACCACCCCTGAGCAAAGGATTTGCCTGAAGTGACTCACAGACCCAGAAAGCTCCCAGGATGGGGCTGACTAAGAGAGCTGAGACTTAAACCCAGAGTAAGTGCTTTACTAGGGTCAAACAGAAACCAGCTAAAAAATAAGACAGATTCATATAGCCCCACCACACCAGACAGGGCCCCAGTCTCTTAGGCCACAATGCTATACGGCCCTAAACAAAACCCCAGGGGAAAAATTAAAGGCAGTAAAACAACCATGGGGAGGAATCAGCAGAAAACTCTGGTAACATGAATAAACAGAATAGATCAACCCTCCCAAGGAAAGATATGGCAGATGTAATTGAAGATCCCATTCATAAACAACTGGCTGACATGTCAGAATTCGAATTCAGAATTTGGATTGCAGACAAGATTAATAAAATAGAATTAGGAATCTGAGGAGAAATTTAAAATAGTCAGTAAATATCTGTTAAAACAAATTGTTGGATGATTAAGTTAAAATCAAAAATTTCTTTGCTTAGCTTTTTTTTGGAGGATCTATCCAACATCGCTAAAGGGGTGTTAAAATCTTTGACTACTATGGACCTGGAGGAAATCAAGTTGATCATGTCCATTAGAGTTTCTCTTATAAATTGAGGTGCATTTTGGTTGGGTGCATAAATATTAATAATTGAAATCTCATCATATTGGGTTTACCCCTTAAATATGTAGACACCATTCTTATCTTTTCTTACTTTTGTTGGTTTAAAGCCTATTGTATCTTCAAATAAAATTGCAACACCTGCTTTTTTCTCGTTTTTATTTGCCTGAAATATAGATGATTATTTCTTCACCCTGAGTCTATATTTATCTTTGAAGGTAAGATGAGATTCTTGTATGCAGCAGATATCTGATCTGATTTTTTGTATCCAGTCAGGCAGCCTGTGCTTCTTTTTGAGGACAATTAATCCCTTAACATTAAATGAGAATATTTATAGGCCTGATATAATGTTGGGTATCAAGTTTTTTGAAAGAGAAGTAGACGTTGTTAATTCTTACACCACTGTGGAATTTGAAATTTGATCAAAAGTTTCACAGTGAGTTTACTTTTGTGGTGGAGAGTTGTGCCGGCCATTATGGAGAATAGATCTGAGTATATCCTGGGGAGCTGGTTTAGTTATGGCAAATTTCTTCAACATGTGAACATTATTAAAGTTTTTAATTTCTCCATCATATATAAAACTCAGTTTAGCTAATACAGGATCCTGGGTTCAAAGTTATTTTGTTTTTAGGAGATTAAAAGTTGATTACCATCCTCTTCTAGCTTGAAAGATTTCAGCAGAGAGATTAGCAGTCATTGTGATATTCTTCCCCTTGTCAGTTATGTTTTTTTTTACATCTGGCTGCTTTCAGGATTTTCCTCTTTATATAAACTTTAGTAAAGTTAATTATGATGTGCAAGGGGGATGTATTATTTGGGTTGAGTCATGCTGGGGTTCTGAAACTATCTGCTATCTGGATTTTAGGATCTGTTGGCATGTCTGGAAAGTTCTTTTTCATAATGTAATGTAGGGCATCTGTGCCTTGTGAAGATACTTCATCATCTTCACAAATCCCTATAAGGCAAATATTGGTTTTCTTCGAGTTACCCAGAGCTCTCTGAGAGAATGATCTGTTTTTGCTCTCCATTTCTCTTCCCCTTTGAATGTTTGAGATCATTCAGAAGCTTTGTATTTGATGTCATAAATCCTTTCTTCTGCCTGTTCCATTCTGTTACTTAAAGGATTCTACTGTATTTCTCATATCATGTAAGCCTGTAACTTCTTTTCTCAATGTGTCTAAATTCTTGGTGATTTTGTCTTTGAATTCATTGAATTATTGAGACATCTTTTGAATTAATACTACAATTTCTATCTCCATTTTTACTTTTATTCTATTGATCTTGCTTGCAATCCAAATTCTAAATTCGATTTGAGACATATCAGCTATCTGTTTGTGAATGGGAATTTCTGAATTGGCTGTGTTGTCATTACTTTGTTGAGTTGAACTGTTCTGTTTATTCATGTTGCCAGAGTTTTTCTGCTGATTGTGCCCCATGATTGTTTTTCAGTGTTTAGCTAGATGAACACGTAAGATGAAATTGGACTAGAAACTTCTACACTTGTGGTTAACCAGCCCTTCCCCTAGAAACTGGAACTGGTGACTGTAGCTTTTCCTTTAAAATTTTGAAAAGTACTGATTCAGTACTATAGTCTGTGTCTCTAGAAGCCTGCTTGGTGTGGTGGGGTTAGGTGGTTCTATATTTATCTGATCTCTGTCCAATCCTAGTGAATCAGTAACTCTAGATTGCAGTCTCAGCTTCAGTGAAATACAAGCAACTAGGACATCCCTTCCTCCAGCAGAAATATCTAGAAGAGGACAATCAAACTTCCCCACTACAGCAAAATATGGTTTCCACCTTGGAGGGTCTCGGGTAATTTGTGCAGTTCAAAAGTTCCAGAACAATTTTTTCAGACAACCCCCATCCTGTAGCTGGAGAGTTAAGATGACTCCAGCAACTAGAAGTTAGGGTGCAATTGGAAGCTCAAGTGTGATTTGATCATCTCTGGTCCTCTAAGGGCTTAGAGAAACCTGTCCAGTAGGTTTAGAGTCAGTGGGTTGATTTGTCTTACCCTGCCTTGGTCATCCTGTAAGGACCAAGTTAACTCCATTTCATTTAAACTAACTTCATCTTGTCCCTCAGCCTTCATTTTGCCGCTGCAAAGGTGTTAAGCAACCTGCCTCCTCTCCCACCTCCTCATCCTTGCCCATAACCTGTGCCCTTGCACAACATCTGCTCCAAGTGATAGTGACACTCTCCCAGACAGCCAAAAACAAGTACTGTTCCATCCTCTAGACCCCCTATTAGCTCACCCCAGTGGTTCACCATATTCCCTCTCCCTTTTTTTCTTCTGTACGCTTAGAAATCTTCCTCCTTTTTAAGATTGGGGCTTCTCTGCTCTCCTGCTGCTCCAGGACCAGGAAGCCCAGGCTCAAGCTTGGAAATAAACAACTTCTTGCTTTTGCATCATACTTGGTCTCTGGGTGATTTATGTGGGTGATCCCCCAACTTGGGCATGACAGTCCTTCACCACTGGACTTTAGTTGCCCCAGCCCCTAGTATTCCCTCTAGCAGTGTCTGTTAACCCAGTCAATGTGGATCTGTTCTGTCCAATAACCAAATGTTTCAAGACTATGTGCCTGCCAGAGTCAAAGTGAGGTCATTGCCTCCTTCTCATAATTACCACAGTCCACCACCATCCAGCAGGGAAAGCTGAGGTCTGCCTGCCTCAGGTGCTCAATATCAGCTTAAGAACGTTCCACCTGAGTTTAATTCAAACCTAAGGATATTCAGACAGCAAGAGAATTTCTCCCCCACCCACTGAACATTTGTTGTCACAGTTCTGGAGATCTGGAATTTCTATAGGGCGATGTCTGGTTTCCTCTGGCAGGCCACAGAGTTGGGGAGATGACTCTTAGAGTCAGACCCTAGTAAGATCACTCTAATGTTAAAGTTGGGTGAGAGTTGCCACCTCACCAGTTTCTGAGCCTCAACCCTCATTGCAGGAACACAAACGTCTGTCTGCTGCAAAGATACTCTTTTGGAGGGCCACATCAGTCACCTTTCCCTCTTTGTCTTTCTGTGCAGTTACTGAATTCACAGGTGCAGCACATATGTACTTCCACTGTCTACGCAATCCCCAATCCTAGCCAAGAAATGCAGACTTTCTGGATTCTGCAAGATTTGGACATATAGACTGCCAAGCTGGGGGGTTGGGTGATGGATAGACTGAAGGATCAAGGTGGCAATAAAAATATATGTTCAATGAGGAGGAGAAATCCAGTTTTGAAGGATTTTAACCTTTGTGATTTATCTTGATTACCTGTTAAGCTAAGCTCACTGAATCAAATAACCTGTATGACCCGAGTATAAGCCGAGTTTGGGTTTTTCGACACAAATTTTTGGCACAAAAACTTGGCTTATACTCAAGCATATACGGTATGTGACTTCCTTATTTAAATAATCCAGTTACTTACTAGCAATTGTAAATAACTATCCTAATGTATACCTTCCAAATAATGTCACATAAATTTAACTTTGCCCCAAAATTTCTATTGAGCATTAAATTAATTATAACAAAAAAAAAGAGAAAATCTTTGTTCAAATTTCCTTCCAGACAAGGGAATCCTAGGCTCACAGCAGGGGCTCTCTTGAGAAGGAGTCCCAACTTCCAGCAATTCCCTTTGGTGGAGTGAGAAAGGAGAGCCTCAGTTTGTCACTCACTAGTAGAAATGACACAGTAAGCAAGCAATTCTCTTAGGGGAAAGGAGGCCATGCAACCTCTTTGGAATGAGATCTGTACTTAAAATAGATTCTTTGGAGTCAAAGCTTGCCTCAGCAGGGAAAGCAAGCAATTATCTATCTCATCTCTCAGCTTGTCTTTTCTTCTTCAGCTTTTTTGGGTTCTTTCTGGTCCTTATATTTCCCTCCCTCCATACTGGAGCTTTAATTGAGAGCTGGCTCAAATCAGCCATAGTCTCCCATTCCTTCTTGTTGTTGTTGAATGTGAATATTGGAGTTAGGGATAATGGCCAACCTGAGGATTTAGCAAAACACCAAACACATTGAGACCAAATGAGACACAAAAGCCACAGATGCACGAACAATCAGAAACACATAGACATACAGACAATAAAAAAACAACTACAATAAAAATAATGATAATTGTAAAATAATTTTAAAAAGGGAAAAAAAACAAAAACAAACAAAAAACTTCTAAAAGTCTGATATAAGCACTCTCAGAAACTATAAGAGGGGAAGAAGACGAAGAGAGAAGAGAATGAAAAAAAGTGGTGTTCACAAAAAGTTAAAAAAGAAGAAAGAAAGAATTAAAAATAGAAAAAATAAAAATAAGTAAATAATAAAAATAATTAACAATAGCTCCTCCAAGTAAATGATGATAGAAAAAAAAAGGCGGGGGGGCAGAGACAAGATGGCGGACTGAAGCCAGCTTTCCACAGAGGCTCCTGTCTTGAAGGAGAGTTAAGGGATGAAAATTTAGCAAGTAACCAGATGGATTTGAGCAGCATCAAGAGAGAAAGTTGAAGAATGCACATCAACCCCGCAGAGGAGAGCTGTGATCACAAGGATGCAAACACAATGTACAAAACCCATCACCGAGGCGACGGGAGTCCCCCCTCCCCCATTAGATCGGATTAAAAACCCCACAGACAAACGGCCATAAATCAAAGGCCCTCCCACTACACACCATGGGAGAGACCTACTAAAATCTGGACCTAGCTCTCCTACTAGGGTACCAGGGCATTCTCCTAACAGGCGTAAAATTCTATAAAACTGTAGATAACCTTGGCCTGCAAGTCTGAACTCCCAGCCCCACTTGGGCAGCAATACAAACAGGCAGAAAGCTGAACTGAACTGAATGCGCTCGCTGCCTGACTCCCAGCTCCTGGTGCTCCTGGCGCTCCCCGCTCCCCTTACTCTGGGATCTGGAGGCCTGAGCAGCTGAGCAGCTGGGCAGAAAGCTGAACTGAACTGAGCGTGCTTGCTGCCATGACCCCAAGCTCCTGGTGCTCTCGTGCTCCCTTCACTCTGAGATCTGGAGGCCTTAGCGCCCACAGGTCAGAATTGAGTGTGCTTGTTGCCTTGACCCCCAGCTCCTGGTGCTCTCCCGCTCTCCTCCCCTCACTCTGTGATCTGGAGGCCTTAGCACCCATGGGGTGGCTGGGCAGAAAGCTGAAGGATGCTCACTGCCAGTGGCTCCCAGCTCCTGGCGCACCTCTCCTCCCCTCACTCTAGGATCTGAAGGCCTGAGCACCACCTGGGTGGCTGGGCATAACTGAGTGTGCTTGCTACCGTGACCCCCAGCTCCTGGCACTCCCTGCTACCCTCACTCTGGGATCTGGAGGCCATAACACCGGCAGGGTGGCTGGGCAGAAAGCTGAGCAGAATTGAGTGTGCTTGCTGCCCGCAGCCCAGGGCTCCTGGTGCTCTTTCACCCTTGCCCTCACTCTGAGAACTGGAGGCCTGAGCAGCAGCGGGACAGCTGGGGAGAAAGTAGAGCGGAACTGAGACCCACATCAGAGCAGCAACTCCCTGAAGTGGCTGAGGCCACACCCCCTGTCTCCCTGGGAAACCAGAGGAGACCACCCCTAAGTAAAGGATTTACCTGAAGCATCTCACTGACCTGGGAAGCTCCCAGGGTGGGGTGACTTGGAGAACAGAGACTTCTACCTGGAATAAGTGCTTTACTAGGGTCAAACAGAAACCAGCTAAAAATAAGACAGATCCAACTAGCCCCACCACACCAGACAGGGCCCCAGTCTATCAAGCCACAATGCTGTATGGCCCCTCAACAAAGCCCCAGGGGAAAAATCAAAGGGAGCAAAACAACCATGGGGCAAAATCAGTGGAAAAACTCTGGTAACGTCAATAACCAGAACAGATCTACCCCCCCAAAGAAAGATATGGCGGATGTAATTGAAGATCCCATTCATAAACAACTGGCTGAGATGTCAAAAATCGAATTCAGAATTTGGATTACAGACAAGATTAATAAAATGGAACTAGGAAACAGAGGAGGAATTCAAAAGTTGTCTCAAGAATTTAAAAAATTTAAAGACAAAACCACCAAAGACTTAAACACACTGAAGCAAGAATTCGCAGCCCTCAAAGACATGAAAAATACAGTAGAATCCCTCAGCAACAGAATGGACCAAGCAGAAGAAAGGATTTCTGACATTGAAGATAAA
>CAUYPK010105070.1:0-35884 GCA_963574355.1 Loris lydekkerianus
AAGAGCTCATGGTCTTGTAGGATCTACTGAACAGGAAGCAAAAACATTTACAGTGCAAAGGTGTAGAGTGTGCGTGAGAACAGCAGGGAGGAAGAGGTGGGGAGTGACATGAGTGAAGGAAGCTTCTAGAACAGGGGTGGCGAACAAGTTCGACTACGCGCTCGGAGATCCCTCCTCAGAGGTCCCTCCTCAGAAGCAGCATAACAAAATCCAAACTTGGCAAAGAGCCACAGTATACAAAATAATGATAAGAGGCAAAGAGCCGAAATTCATTTTGGCCGGGAGCCACATGCGGCTCTAGCCGCGTGTTCGCCCCTGGTTTATAAAATGGAATCATAATGTACATATAATTTTGCCAGTTTTTGCTCAGTATTGTTTTTGAGGTTTAGCCCTGTGGCTATAGTTCACTCATTTTAACTGCTTTAAAGTATTCCATGACTTGGCCATCCCCTCACTGATGGCAGGAGCTTCGACCTGGGGTATTCCTAACTCCAGAGTCCTTGAAGATGCTGCTGTAGTAGCATTCCTTCCAGAAGGTTGCTACCCTCCGTGGTCTCAGCTGTCATCTGCATTACTGTTATTCCTAACTTCACTGAAATAAACATCCTTGCATTTGTCTCTTCTATGTACATGAGTGAGAGTTTCTTTAAGATATATCTCCAGAAGTGGAGTTGCTAGATTGCAGGGCAGGTGTGTCTTCAGCTGCACAAAATGTTACCCAGACTTCACTCCCATCAGCTGTACATGAAAGTAGCAAGTACAGCATGTTCTCAGCAGCACCTGTTTCTTTTTTTTCTTTTTTTTTAAAGACAGGGTCACACTCTTGCTCGGGCTGGTCTCGAACTCCTGAGCTCAAACAATCTGTTTGCCTCAGCCTCCCAAACTGCTAGGATTACAGGCATGAGCCACCACACCTGGCACCACCTGTTTCTTATCAGCTCGATTTGATAGGATTTATTTTGTGGTTTTAATTTATATTTCCTTGATTGCCAGTTTAGTTAAACAAATTTTTCAGTGTTTAGTGCCCTCTCAGATTTCCTCTTTGAATTGTTTTTACTCACTTTTCTTTTGGATTAGTCTCTTTTTTGTATTGATCATTAGGGATTATGTCCAGATGTCCCTGTGAGGTTAAATGAGTTAAAGATCCCCTTCTTCCAGCCGGAGGCTTTTCTCTTTTTAGTGTTTGCGTATGGGAAATTTTTCAAATTTTAATATATGCAAAAGATAAAGGGGTTTTATCTACTCTTTTTCAAGTTCTTTTTTAACTTTTGGATTTTTTAACACATTTAGAATTTATTTTTGTAAATGGTCTGATACAGATAATTGAGTTTTTTATTTTTTCCTATATAACAATCAGTTGTTTCAACACGATTTATTGAATATTTTATCACTCTATTAATTGAGAATGTTTCTAATGATTTTACATTGTTACTGGTCTGTTTCTTAAAGGTTTATGAAAATTATTCATTTGAAGAATTGCGTTTTGCATCACCAACTCCTAAAAGGTAAGAATCATTTTCTTAAAACATAGCCAGAACATGGATTAGCAACTGCTTGCATCTAAACCATGCTACGTTCTAACTTTGTTTTTCATAAGTAAATATTTTATAGCATTTTAAAGTTTCCAATAGAGATTTTCTACATAAAATAACATATATATTTGCAAGTAAAATGCATTTATATTTATCTTTAATACTGCTAATAAGTTACATTATGCTGACATACTGGAAAAAGAATAATTAGTGTGTAAAGCTGTATTGATTGGCTAATTCAGGGTTGGTTAGCTTGGTTTTTGTTTGATTTTTTGTGGTTTTTACTTTTTTTTTCTCTTTCCCCTAGTGAATTATGGAAAAATTTTGTGTGTGTGGCACACTTGTATTTTGTTCTAATGTTTTAATTTTATAGTCCATCAGTAATTCTGTTCATCCAAATTTAAGTAAACTTTTTTCAGTTTGTATTTAATTTGTTAGAAGTACTTTTTAAAATAGACTCGTGAAAAATTGACTAATGCATTGTACTTTAGAGACATCACCCCCATAGAGTTTAGAAAAAGGTCTGAAGTGAACCTGAGGAGGCAGAATTACTATAGGTTTTATTGTATTGCATGACTTATTAGAAATTAACAGATTACTTTGACTTTATGCTGATATATATGCAAAATAGAGTTTTATGTATAATAATTTTTAGAAAGTTTGCTATCAAAATAGCAAAGTTTTCATGATGTATGTTTGGGAATAAGAAAGTGGCATTTTGTCTCTGGCTTAATTATATTTACAAAATTTTTGCTGCAGTACAAACATAATCCTTATGAAATAAATTTGAACAGTATAAACTTAAAGAATGAATTAGCCTTTTGCTAGTTAATAGATTTCTATGTACATTTTAAACATAATTAAAATAATCTGACGTCTAAATAAATTCATTTTAAACATAATTAAAATAATCTGGGGTCTAAATAAATTCATTTATTCATTCAGCAAACACTATTAAGTGTCTGCTGTATGGAAGGTACTGTTATAAGCCTTGGGGTACATTTATGAAGAAAATGGACATGTACTTGTTCTCACAGCAATTACATTTCTGTAGAGAAACAAACTATGAATAAGTAAACAAAATAGTAATAGTAAGTTGCTTGATAGAGAGTCATTGGCATGGGGCAGATTGCCCAACTATAAGACAGCAGGAGAGGCCTATTTGAAGAGGTCTTTTGAGTGGAGATCTGGCGATAGTTAGCCATGTAAAGATTTGGGAAAAGTTCATCCTAGATAGAGAAAAGTTGGAGTGAATGGAACTAGATGTCTTTGAGGAACGGGGAATAGTGAGCTGGAGGAAAAATAATTGAAGATGAGATCAGATAGCTAGAACAAGATCTATGTTACATGGGGACATCAGGCTATGTTGAATTTTCTAGTTTGAATTTTCTTCTTAGCAAATGTATTTGGAAGGTTTTAAGGAGAGTAGTATAATCTGATTTATAGTTTTAAAAGGATCTTTCTGCCCGCCTATGAATTTTAGAGAGCAAGAATGGGAACAGAGATGTGTTAGAAACTGTTAAGCAACTTGGACTAGAGATGGAAGGGAGTTAGCAGTGGAAGTGTAGATGTGGGTGGATTGGGATCATGCTGCTGGAATAGAAACAGGAGGTGAAGGAAAGAGAGGAATCAAGAATAATCGTGGATTTTTTCTTTCTTTCTTTTTTTTTTTTTTGAAGACAGACTCTTACTCTGTCACCTGGGATAGAAAGCAGTGGCATCATCATAGCTCACTACAACCTCAAACTCCTGGGCTCAAGCAGTCCTCCTTCTTCAGCCTCCCTAGTAGCTGGGACTACAGGTGCCCGCTGCCATGCCTGGCTGACTTTTTTTTTTTTTTGGTAGAGATGGGGTCTCTCTCTTCGTCAGACTGGTCTTGAACTCCTTGCTTCAGCCTCCCAGAGTGTTAGGATTACAGGTGTGAGCCACTATGTATCTTTTTTCTTAACTTTGGCCTGTAGACCAAATCTGGCCTGCTGCCTGTTAAGACATGTTAGAGCAGAGCCTTGCTCATTGTTTTATGTATTGCATGTGGCTGCTTTTACACTACAGTAATAGAAGTGAGCAGCTGTGACGAAGACATTTTGGTCCAAACTAAATCATTATAAAACTCACTCAGAGACCCCAGGTGTAGATTATTGTGATTTCTGTGAGAACCCAGGTCTGAGGAACAAGCAGGTGACTTTTTGTCCTATTTTGTTTTGTGAGGTGTGTGGAGGTATGGAAAATAAGAGTTTTTCTTTGGATGTGCTAACACTGAGAAGTCAAGATACCTATTAGTTAATTAACTAAAAATACCAATTAAGCAACTAGAAGTATCAGTTTAAAACTCATGGGAAAAATTAATTTGGGAGTCATCTATATAGAGATAGTATTTAAGACTGAGGAATGGGTAAATCAGCTATAAAGGTGGCACAGAGAGTAATGAAGACTTGGACCAGAATACTGGGGTATTCCTAGTTAAAGGACGGTCAGATGAGGTAGAGCCAACAAAAGTTTCAGGAAGAGTGGCCAATGAGATAAAAGAAAAAATAGGAAACTGTCACAAGAGACAAAAAGAAGGAAGTCTTTTAAGAAAGTAAGAGTTATCAACTACTGAACACTACTGAGATTACTGAGGACAAAGAAATGACCATTGAAGTTGGGGACATGGTTGTTACTTGTGACTTTAATATCAGCAATTGTAATGAAGTGTTAGAAACAAAACCCTGGCAAGGATGAAGATTGTGGAAGCAAAGTAAAAATGAGAAAAGGGAAAGAAAGGGTGGTTACAGACAATTCTTTAGATACATTTTAAAATAAATGAGAGAAGAGTCACCAGATCTTATTAGGAAAGGCTGTACTATCAAGGGGAGGTATGTGTGAAGATGAAGAAATTCTGAAGTTTGTTTCTATGCTAATGGACGTGATCCTGTAAAGTGGAAGAAACTGATATATATTCAGCAGAAAGAACAAGGTGATTGCAACAAAATGTTTTGAAGGAATAAGATTCGCAGCACAAGGGGAGGGGCTTGCTTTGGATAAGGTATAGGACAGGTCTTCCATTGTAGCAGGAAAGAGTAGGGGTTAAGTAATTTGGTTGCAACTTGAGGTTGTATCTGATTACTTGTTTTTTTCACTGATGAAAGAGGTGAGGTCATGATCAGCCCAGAGAAAGGAAAAGAGGTGATGGAGGTTTGAGGTAAGAAAGAAGTGAAATTCAATCACTTTGGAGATTAGGAAAACATACTGGGGCAAAACATAAGCTTGTCAGGCAGTATGGTAATACAGACAGCAATCAAATGTTTTCTTAACTGTCATAACAATGTCAGTTGTTATCCGGAACTAAAATTTCCAATATCCATCTTCTTTCTTTTCAGACCCAGTGAGAATATGCTGATCCGTGTCAATAATGATGGCACTTACTGTGCAAATTGGACTCCGGGGGCTATTGGACTCTACACTATTCATGTTACTATTGATGGCATTGAAATAGGTATTTTTTCTTTTAAGTTATGAGTTACTTCAAATCTAGAATGAAAGTCATCTTTCTGTTCTGGTTTTGCCCTTTTAACTTATGTCAAACATATAGACAGGTTTCATAACTTCAAATGATTACTTAATTAGTACATTCCTAAACTCTTTTATATTTTAGGATATATATCTGCTCAGGCACTATAGCCATCATCATTCATCTCCTTTCCCTGCTGTGACTGTCAAGTGTAATCTCTGCCATGCTGCTGTATTACCCAGTGTATACCATTGTGTTATAGGTACATATAGGATTCATTACAGTAACATGCTGTATAGCTTTGTAGCCCAGGAACAATAGGCCTAGTTGTATAGTAGACTACAAAAAGTGTAGGCTTGTTTAAGTACACTCTATGATGTTCTTCACACAATGATGGAATAGTCTAAGAACTATTAGAACATATCCCAGTCATTAAGCAACACATGACTTTATAGATATATGAGAGAGGATTTAGTAGGGGAATTAGCTCATTCAATTACGGAAGCAGTCCATCTGGAAGCTAGAGACCCTAAGATACTGGTAACAGGGCTTAGTCTAAATCTGAAGATGTCAGAACCAGGAAGGCAGATCATGTAGCTCTCAGTTCAAGGCCAAAGGCCTGAGAATCCATGGGTGTTGCTGGTGTTGGGCCTAGGGTCTAACACCTGGGGAGCCTGGAGTTGTGATGTACAAGAATAGGAAAGGAAGAGAGTATCCCAGCTCTAGGAGCTAGACACATTTGCCTTTCCTGTGTGTATGTTCTCATCAGCCCCTGGCCATTAGGATGGTGCCTATCTACGTTGAGGGCAGATCTCCACTTAGTCCATTTAGAGTCTCACACAACTTCTTTAGAAAAGTTCTCACAGACTCAGAAATGATGCATTACCAGGTTGCTAGGTCAGATTGACACCTAAAATTAATCATCACAGCCATAAACTTTGAAAAACATACTACTTTTCTTTTGGGCATTGACATTTTGCTTTACTTTTAAACTATCTGTATCATAGGATAACAGTAGAATGAGAAGATTCTAGTGTTGATTGATGTGAGTTTCTTATAGCACTGTTATTCCTAAAGCTTCACAAAAAGAAAGGTTCCTATGATCAGATAGATTTTGAAAATATGATAAAAGTTGAATATCCCTTATCTGAAATGCTTGGGACTAGAAAAAGTATTTCAGATTTCAGATTTTTTAGGGAATTTTAGAATAGTTGTATCATACAGTACAACTGAAAATTTGAAATACTCCATGAACATTTCTTTTGAGCATCATGTGGGTGTTCAAAAAATTTCAAATTTTGAAGTATTTTGGATTTCAGATTTTTGGAATATTTTGGATTTCAGAGCATAAGATTACAGGTGCTCACCCTGTATATTATAGTCTCACTGGAGACATTCATGCAATCTATATTAGCATATTAGGGATTCTAAGAAGTTCTAAAATTAATAATCTTATCCTTATTTAATCTCTGTCATAGAAGTCCTTGTGTGATGGGTAAAGTTAGAAACAGTAGTGATTAATATTTCACCAAAACATCCTTTGGGAAACTCTGCTTTAAGTAGACTTTTGTTTTGCTTTGTTTTATAGTGGAGGCAAAGAGGTACTTGACATTGATGTAACTTACCTTCTTATTCATTAGTATAACTAAAAAAGCACATACATCAAATCATTTATACCATTCTAGAGACATCTCTCCACAGCATTTGCTGTACTCTTTTTTTTTTTTTTTTTTTTTTGCAGTTTTTGGCCAGGGCCAGATTTGAACCTACCACCTCCAGTATATGAAACCTGCACCCTACTCCTTTGAGCCACAGGCGCTGCCCCATTTGCTGTACTCTTTATTTCAACATATCCATAAATCCTTTAGTTCAGCAAACATTTTTTACTTCTGAGGAAAACATTATGTAGATAAGACAATTCCTGTCAAGTATTAATAGTTTCTGAGAATTGCCACTATAGAACAAGCAAACAAAAATCATGAAATACGGTATAAATGGTGACACACATGAGATACAAATTTTGCAGTAGAAATTCAAAAGTGGAGGTAGTCAAGAATGGCATTGTGAAGGAGTTTTTTTTCTCTCTCTCTAAAAATACTGTCTGGTACCCAACTGGTACAGGGTTTCTTAAATAATTTATCTAATATAATAGGATGAAGGGAACTGCTACAAAGTATATAAGAAAGTACTTGTATTTATTGTTTGGAATGAAGCTGAAGAAAAACACTCTGTTTACGTCTGTTCTCTGCTCTACTCACCTTCCCTACTCTTCTTCCCAACTCTGCTCTCTCCCAAACTATCTGTGGGCTCTGACATTGCTTGACCGTAGATAAGGACAGATAGACTCATTAGAATAATGATGATAATAATAGCTAACATTTAAAAAGTAATTAATACATGTCCAACATTGTTCCACACATACCTTATATTTCTTAAACCTTATATTTTTTAATTCTCACAGCAGCTCAGTGAGGCAGAGGCTGTTATTCCCATTTTACAGATCAAAAAAAATTGGCCAGTGGCAGTGGCTCCTTCCTATAATCCTAGCCCTCTGGGAGGCCGAGGCGAGAGGATTTCTTGAAGTCAGGCATTCAAGGACAACCTGAGCCAGAGCAAGAACTCATGTTTGCTATTAAAAAAAAAAAAAAAAAAAAAAAAATTGAGGCACAGAAAGTTAACACAGATATGAGAACACAGGTAGTCTAACATGAGAACCTTAGCTTTGAACAATTCCACCATACTGCCCATCAGTCATAGAGTATTCTAATCTAATGTCAGATAACATGTAATCTAAGATTAGGTTAGAATAATCCAATAAACCCCACAAAGGCTTTCTTCTTTTATTATTTTGAATGTTTTCAGTATCATTTCATATGTGTTCTACTTAAGGAATGGGAGCCTTTTCCTTGAAACCCTAAGATACTCCAGAATCTCAAGGCCATTTTTCAATCAGTCTCTCTCTCTCTCTCTCTCTCTCTCTCTTTTAATTTTCACATATACATGTGTTCATTAGGCTTCCACTTTTTGCCTTCACAAAATTAAAAAGGCTTAAACTTTAACAACAATAACAATGTTTAAGATAGGGACCAGAAACAAAAACCTCACGAAGAAAACCTCGCAAAGACGATTCAACGAAGACAAATAACATTCAGAAAAGGAATCAGATGATTGTTGCAACAAAGTATTCTCTTTTTTAGTTATCACCTTAAAAGGATAGAATTCAGATATTTGTTTTCATTGCTTGAAACAGTCTATGAATGTTTATAAGGTTAGGTTTAAGGATCCTCCTCTTTTCTTTTCTCAGTGTTACAGTTGCCTTCTCTTTCTGACAGATGCTGGCCTAGAAGTAAAAGTAAAAGATCCACCAAAAGGGATGATACCACCAGGAACCCAACTGGTAAAACCAAAGACTGAGCCTCAACCAAATAAGGTAAGAGAGAATGAAATCAGAACTTGAATCAAAGATTTTTAAACTTCATTGATTGATGCTTCAAAAGTTCATCAAACATCTAATATTTTACTTGTTTTTAGAATTTGAATTTGAAATATACCTAAATAAATTTGGAGAATAGTTATAATGATTTTAATATTTCTAAATGATAGACTCTGTATTTTTTTTATTTGTGTAATGATGTAATAATTTATAGACATTCTGTTATTGAAAGTTTTCAGGTAATAAAAGTCTACTCAAATAATGTATAAAGTTTACAAAGTGAAAATACCTTCTGTTAAAAGAAAAATTTTTTTCTAAAATCTAAATAGCAAATATAGGCATTTTGGCAAAGTGTTAGAAAAGAAACGATAATGAAATTCATTTTATTTTTCTCCATGAAAAATGTGGCTTTTATCTTTTTTAACATATGTCTTTAAAATTTAGAAAGGTATAATTTTATAAAATAATTCTGTAAGTTTTTTCTATAATATACATTTTAATGCTTGTGTTTTATTATTATAAATAAATCATTATCTTTTGCAGAGGAAAATCCACTACAAATAATTCTGAAACTTTCTCTGAATTATAGTATTTTTAGATCTCTTTAATTTTATCTCTTGTTACTTACAAGATCTCTATTCTGTTTTTTCTCTCTCAGTGCCTATTTTTGCCTTTTTCAGGTTCGAAAATTTGTTGCCAAGGACAGTGCTGGGCTCCGTATTCGGAGCCATCCTTCCCTCCAGAGTGAGCAGATAGGCATCGTGAAAGTCAATGGAACTATCACTTTTATTGATGAGGTAACTTACTAAATAACCGTTGATAATAAATCATAGACAAAAAGTTTTTGCATTGTTTGTACAATAATGTGGTTACTAAGTTTTCTGTTAGGATATGTTTTAAGCAGTTCAGGAAATATTTGGAAAATATTTTTCAAAAGTGTTTATTTATAGTTTCAAACATTTCATTTACTTTAGCAACGAGACAATAACGAAAATTATATTTTGAGGCTCAGTGCCCATAATACAGTGGTTACGGCACCAGCCACATGCACTGAGCTGGTGGGTTCAAACCCAGCCCCGGCCCGCTAAACAACAATGACAATAGCAAGAAAAAAATAGCCGGGCATTGTGGTGGGTGCCTGCAGTCCCAGCTACTTAGGAGGCTGAGGCAAGAGAATCGCTTAAGCCCAAGAATTGGAAGTTGCTGTGAGCTGTGACATCACTGCACTCTACCAAGGGTAACACGGTGAGACTCTGTCTCAAAAATAAATAAATAAATAAAATTATATTTTGAACTTGAAAAGTATATTATTAAGTATAGTATTCATAATTTATAGAAGTATTCACTGAAAATGGTACAGTTTTTCATGAATTTCTAACTATGTTTCTTCTGGGCACCAGCCACATATACCAAGGCTGGTGGATTTGAGCCTGGTCTGCTAAATAACAATGACAACTGCAACAAAAGATAGCCGGGTGTTGTGGCAGGCACCTGTAGACCCAGCTAATTGGGAGGCTGAGACAAGAGAATCACTTAAGCCCAAGAGTTTGAGGTTGCTGTGAGCTGTGACACCACAGCATTCTACTGAAGGTGACATAGTGACACCCTGTCTCAAAAAATAAAAAAAATAAAAATAAAAATGTGTTTCTTCTGTTGCTTCAACTTTGGATAGTACATTTTTCTAGTAGTACAACCAAGTAATTTCTGATTATTAAAATCTAAATATAGGGGAAGGAAGACTTCTATTCTTTTGGGAAATATCTGATTTTACTATTTGAACTATTTATCATAAAGTGTGGCTTCCTTGTGCCTTTACCTCTAAGTAAAATTGCTATTCCTGTCTCACCGTATGAGTTATCATACTGCTTTGTCATTCCTTGCTGCTTTTTTCCCTAGAGGTTCTCTCAAACTTAACTGCTTCAAAAGCCAGATATTTAATCTCTATGTCTGCCATTGTTTGCCTTTTTTTCAGCCTCTCAGACCTTGCTAGCCTCAGCCTAGTCACAGGAGAGCCTGGCTCATTTTTTTTGTTGCCTTTTTACTGTAGATCCACAATGATGATGGTGTATGGCTGCGACTGAATGATGAGACAATAAAGAAATACGTTCCTAACATGAATGGTTACACTGAAGCTTGGTGCCTCTCTTTTAATCAACATCTTGGCAAGAGCCTTCTGGTCCCTGTTGACGTAAGTAAAAGGTGGTTTTAAAAAGCATTATAGGTACACTCTGACCTCATTACAGAGCTTTCTTTAATTAAGGCTTTTCAGTTCTGAGGTAACCCACAACTAAATAACTTTCACTTTATAAGTGCTTAAACTCCAAGGGCTTTCTTGTAATGCAACTGGAGTTTGTCAAGGTTAAGGCTCTTAATGCTTATTATGATTCATCACAGACAGGAAATAGTAAATTAAAAGTAGACATATGAAATTCTTTTATTTTCGCAGAGGTAGAGAATGAGAGTGTTTCCATTTTTCTTTTTCTTTCTTATTCATACTATTGTTAGAAATGAATTCCAAATTAAAATTTATGAACTCAGAATTATACACATAGAAACATGTATAAATGTTTGTATGTTATATTGGCATTTTGTAATTAGCTTTGGATATTTTATCTAAGTTTGATGTTTTTCTTTCTTGGCTTATGATACTATCATGTCAGTCTAAGATGGGTTTTTGGATGTGCAGTATGCTAGTTGAAGTTTAAGTTTAATCTTTGAGAGAATTCATTGTACCTCTTTAATAAGTGTAGTAGAATAATTACAGTGTTTCTTGTGAAACAAGACTACTATGTCATGAAATAGGATAGGAACCGACACCTTGTTTTATAATCAGAAAAGTATGATTTTTCTCCCTTTTCATCACCATCAAATGTATGTGCACCTTATGATAGTGCTAATAAATAGCACAGATAAAATTTTATTTTAAAAAAAGCTTTAGTATTTTAAATAGTTGAATTTCTTAAAAATCCATCCATAAAATTAGCTTGCTCTGTCCAACCATTGAGTGTGTTGCGTATGTTATTCTCCTTGATGATCCATAACAATGTTCTCCAAAGCAGTTGCTTACATAAGAAGATTCTTTGGAGAAGCAAGTATTGGAACATCTATTTATATTTGTTGATCTCATTCTTTTTTATATTCTTTTTAGTGTATACTTTATAAAAGCACAGTGGAAACTATATATAGAAACTTGACATACTGAAAGAGAGAGAAGTTATATGATCAAGAAAATTTGGAAAGTGTTGGCCTACAGTGAACAATGACATATCTATAATTAACATATTAAATTTTACATTAAAAAATAAGATCTTAAATTTTTCTCAGATTTGTATCTAGAGTTAAAAATAAAAAGGATTTTGACCCTCTGGGAAAAGAATGACTACCCTGGAAGAGAAGTAATAATTCTTCATCAGTGGCTAAAAATTTGGCCCCAGTTATTTGAAACTGTTTTCTGTTATAGTAATCAGGTATTCCTCAGGATTGTGAAAAATGTATTCTAAATGAGATGATTACAACAACTATTTTATGTAGGGTTGTTTTGACCATTTTAGACTTCTGTGTGTTTAAGAAAATTTCCTTAAATCTATAATAAGACATCATGCTAAATTATATTATCTTCCCTACCTACCCCACTCCAAAGTGTTATTTCTAGTTCCTTTGTTCACTTAATTGAGGAGATGCTTTTGGAAGAGGGAGATGTTCACACAGAGAAGGCAAGAGAATAAATAAAAGTAGAAAGGAATATCCAGAAGTGCTGTTTGTTGAAGTCCTAAAGCCCATCTGGTTTTATTTTGGGGAGTTGGTGTTCTGTCCTTGGATGCTTTGACCCCATCTGTGATCTCCTTCAGGCTAGAAGAGTAATGACAGATAAGAGGACAGTAATGTGTGGAATGGGCCACGTCAATACTTGCCGATGGTCTCCACTGGAACCTGAATGAGGAGGTAGTCACTTACTTGAAAAACATTTAGATGCAGAATATTAAAGATAGAAAATAAAATGAAGTGGCTTTGGTATTTTCTAACTTTTCTTTATGTTGAGTGGTATGTGTAACGTAAGTATCTCAGAATATCTGGTATCATTAGGAAGGATGAAGTTTTTCTGGTTCC
Organism: Loris lydekkerianus; assembly: GCA_963574355.1. Classification (NCBI taxonomy): domain Eukaryota; kingdom Metazoa; phylum Chordata; class Mammalia; order Primates; family Lorisidae; genus Loris; species Loris lydekkerianus. The sequence continues at coordinate 12,563 of CAUYPK010105070.1, forward strand.
TTTATTTTAAGGGTAACAACTTGAGATTTTTATAAGTTAAAGGAAAGAGAACAGTAAATAAGGGAGAAGTTAAAGATGTACATGACAAAGCTAAAGACTGAAAAAAGGAGAAGGAGAAAGTGGAACTAAGGGCACATGTGGAGAGGTGGTTTCTGTAGGAGGAGGGTGTGCATGACAGTAGTTAAAATCTGAGGAGTCCACAGCTGCCTTAAAATAGAAGAAAAGAAAACCATCCATTGAGAATAAAGAACGGGTGAAGTTAGAGAGTTTCGAAACACAGTGACGATTTGGAATAATGTTTGAGAGAAATACAAAAGAAATATGACTCTGAACAAAAATAAGTAAAGGATTACTGGGCCATTAAATACTCAGTGAGACCACTGTATGGACCCAGTCATTACCCCCTTGTTCCTCCCTTATAACCCTAAGTGCCCTGAGATAACAGAGCCAAGAAAGCAGATGATAGTACTGTTTGGAATATTCTGAGCTGCTATGACAGAAGGCAGTTAAGATGTCTAACTGTGGGGCTTTGGCTCAGGCCTAAGTTAGAATGTGAAAGGAACAGTGGAGGATGCAAGAGACCCAGAGGATTTAGTAACATCCTAGAACAATATAGTGAATGCATTGTAGTTAAAGAGCTGGAAGAATATAGGCCATTTGTGGATAAAGTAGAATATTTACATTTGATTTCATAGATGGAACAGTTTTATAAATGAGATGGTCCATTATGTTGCCACAGAAGGTAGCTAAGGGGCAGCACAAGTGAAAGTCATTGGAATTGCCTGAGTCACAACTAAAAGTCTAGGCAGTTGGAAAGTCATCTCCATGGACATGAAGACGCAAGATGATGGCACACTGTGACCCATAAGGTTAAAGATGAAAGCAAGTGTGATTGCCATTGAAGGAAGGGCTCCGCTGGACATAATTTAAAGTTGTGGGAGGGGTGGCAATAGTTTGATGTTGGATCAGGAAGAAGTGTAGAGGATTTTTGTCATAAAAATGAGAGGACAGGTAGATGACATAAGGATTTATATTTTGGATGGTTATCAAAGAAGAAAGAGGATGCAGCATGGCAAAACTAACTGGCCCTGTGCTTCAAAGAGATCTGGTAAAAAGTTACTGCAGTGCAGGGGTTAGGGAAGAACCCACACAGTTTCAGAGGCCTGGCAGAGGTAGGAACAGGCTTAGTTTTCCAAAGTTTTTGTCTGTGAAGACTAGGGCAGGCCCCTTACCCAGTAAGTTTCTTGAGTACCTTACTGTGTAGGGCTAACTCTGATAAGGCATAGAGAAAATAATGATTCCATCTCAACCCTCAAGGAAAGTACAGCTAAACAATTGCACCTTGCTGCCTCTTCCTTTGAATCTCTTACTCCATTGACTGCTGGGAAAATACTTCCCATCTATTCTTTCTTCAGTCCATTTGTGAATAAACTAACTATAATCATCTCTGATAATTGTAAAATAGTACTAAAAAAAAATGAAAGCTGGGAGATTTGGAATAAAATTAGAAATAATCAAAAACCAATGCCACTAACTGAAAATGGTACAGAAGTACCAAAAAGTTGCATCTACTTCTTCAACCTTTTGCAGTTAAAACAATTTTATGTTCACATCAATGTGTGTACTTCACTTGGATCTGTACTCAAGCAAACTGTAGATCAGAGTAGGGGCAGAGGTTGGAAATTTGAACACTAATTGAATATTTGATAAACTATTTAAAAAGTAAGGTTAACATAAATAACCCAATTTAGAATAACTTTTAAAGTGCTATTTTTATACTGTCTTCTCTGTTTACTCATATGTTAGAATTCTTGTAGTTCATTGCACTTCAGCTAAATTTTGGCCTAACAGTAGTTCTATTTAAACACCATTTCTATACTAAGAAATATTAATATCCTAACTTAATTCAAGTGTGATTTTAACTGTTTTAGCACTTTAGTATTGCTCTAGTTTAGAGATTAATATTTAGACATTCATATTACGACTGCATATTTTCAAAAATAATTAAGACAGTAGTAAAAATTGGGCTAAATACATGAAGAATGTAGATGCTTTGGGAGGCATTCATTATTATGTAGAATTTTTACCCTTTCTACAGCAGGCTTTTTGATTTTATATCTTAGAATCTCTGTTTTTCATTTATCAAGAATGCTTTTGCTTCCATTTTTTTTTTTTTTTTTACCCTGATCTTTTCCTACTTGGCCAGATTCAGAAACTTCTATTGATGACTTTTCAATTATGCTATAGTCATTAATTCATTAATTGCTCATTCAGTAAATATTTGAGTTCTCATTATGTGCCAAAAACTGAACTGGGAAGTAGATATTAGGTGGTGGGGCCGAGGAGAAGGATACACAGTGATAAGGGGCAGTTCCTGCTCTTGGGGTACTCACTATGTAACATGATAGACATACTGTATTCAAATAATTAAGTTGCACTGTGACTAATTGTGGAATGGCTTCACTTAAGAGATGACATTTGAAGGTCTTGAAGAATAGTTGACAGAAAAAAAAAATAGAGGAATTTCTACACAGAGAACCAAGTATCCAAAGTTGTAGGAGCATGCTATACATATGAACTTATGAATAGCCAAAATGGGTGAAGCAAAGGATTGGGGGTAGAGAGTAGATACTGTCTAAGAAAAGTAGGTTTCCTTCTTCTCAGGTAGCACTTATTCTATAGCAAGAGAAAAACTTACTTCTTCCTCCAGCTATTCACAGTATTTAGTTTGTCTTGCCTTCAGCCCATTTGTATTTATATACCTCTTAAATTTCTGTTGTTTAGCTCCTTAAGGGTAAGGCCTCATTAAGGATCCTTCTTACTCACATTTGTTTCTTTCAAAGTATTAAGTATTAGTATACTTTACTTGTGGTAGGTTTTCAACTTTTGTTGATACTTAATTTTAATTTTTCGCATTTGGTATGATCATGCTCCTTAAAATAATTCCTAATACATATATGCTCCTTACCTTAATTGTTTCATTTAATTCTCAGTGTGACCCTGTGGTGTTAGGCATGTTTATCATTGTTCCAAGGAGGAAAGATAGCCCGTCACCTAAGATCACAAGTAGAAAGTAGTGAGGCTGGCACTGGATCCCCAGCTAACATGATTCCCAAGTTCAACACACCTTAATGTAGTAGACAGATACAGTTGTAAAAGGAAAACGTGAATACATATAAAAATCATATTACTTTGACTATAACTTTCAAATTAAGTATGTTATGAATACTCATAACCTTAATGGTTAAACGAGGATGAATACCACGATATGTATTGAAGGTGGCATGACTCAGTCTGACATACTTAGCATTGATTCTTAAATTAAAATTCTAAAGATTTAGAAACTACAAAACATGAGCTAGTAAAATGTTTCACATATCAGGGCAAATATAAGTTAAAAAAAAAAAAAGAATGAATCTGTTGTGCACATGACATGGGAGACCTTTGACTGCCTAAAATTAAGAGCTTAATTTTTTAAAAACCTAACCTACTGTTAAGAGAGGAGATGTTAGTGATTTGAAATTTATATGCCCAGTTTTTTAAGTACCTTGTCAAAAATAAGGCTTTTCAGCATTGTGAAAGGAATTGAAGAGAAGGTTTTTAATCAAGGAAAGTAGGTGATACACCAATAGAGGTATTCTAAGATGGCTTTATAATACTCATTTAATCTAAATTCTTGCAAAAGCAACTGTGATCTCTGAGCAATTACACAAGTCACTTTCTATTTAGACTGATTGGAGTTCACACGTAGCAAGTATGATGATGTTCCAAAATTTGGGGCACAAATGATTTAGAGTAGAGATGAAGGAAAAATACCATTTGGTGGTCTCTTTTTCCCAGGGTAATTGATAAAATTAGCAAATATTTCTTGCATTTTAAATCCAATTTCATTCTTTTGTGTTACTTAATAAAGTCCAGGATAGGGCGGAGCCAGCCCCATATACCGGAGGTGGCAGTTTCATACCTGGCCGCAGCCAAAAACTGCAAAAAAAAAAAAAAAAAAAAAAAGCCCAGCATATGCAGTTTTAACATGCCCCAAATTTCCTGGATTGGTTTTAACAGGTTGTAATATGTATAATAACCTGTTTTTAAAATCTTAATGATATTATCTTACTATAGCATTAATAAATATGCTGTTCTTTGATGGTTAAAATAGCCTTATTTATTCTTTAGCTTGGTTTTTAAGTTTCATAAACAATGAGATTAAGAGGCCATTAAAATAATACTGCAGTTATTTTTATAGGTACTATTCATAATTTCTCTGAGTTTGTTTTTTTTTTTGCTTTAAAAATGATAATTCTTAGCTCTGCTTATCTAGCATGATGAAAGTTTGTTTCATTTTGGTTTTGCATGAGCATTTTGCATGTTCGGTCACATTTTTTCCACTGTCATAACTGTTCACTTATTTTATGCCTTGAAAAATTAATCAATTTAATCTCTTCTGTTCCTTTTAGAATAATTAGTGTAGGATTATAATACAATTTGGTGTTCATTAATTAGTTGATTTTAGTATACTTTAATTTTCTAAATTTCTTAGCAGAATTTTCTGCTTTAAAATGGTATTTGAGAATAAAATGATTTAAATTTATGTACATATATGTATATTGTATGTATATATATATGCACACAGACAAATAGTGATGTTCACAGTAATCTATGAAATTATACAATATGAAAGGTAACGTATTTTAAAAGTGAGAAATTGAGACTGGAAAAATTGACATTTTTTAGACTAAAATGTTCCTAAATTTCCAAAAGCATACTCAAGTATACATAGGGTAGGTGTGTATGGGTGTGGGTATAGTTTGTCTTGTGGGGGCTTTTTGTTTCTCTTTCTCTCTCTTTTTTATTTTTTTTTTTTTCTTTTGTTGAGATGAGGTTTCCCTATGTTTGCCCAAAGTGGACTTGAACTCCTTGGCTCAAGTGATTCTTCCTCCTCAGTCTCCCAAGTAGCTGAGACTATAGGTGTGTACCACCATGCTCAGCTGTTCACTTATACTTTATTTTTAAACACCAGCATTCTACTTGGTGACGTTTTGATGTATGAAAAATGCAATTTGATTAGGACTCTGCAATTAGAAACTAATTTCTTTTTCAAAGCACCTGTGACAAAGGATGAAAATAATCTTATAGGCTTGGTGCCTATAGCTCAGTGGTTAGGGCACTGGCCACAGACACCGGAACTGGTGGGTTCAATCCCAGCCTGGGCCTGCCAAACAACAATAAAACCTACAATAAAAAAAAATAGCCAGGTGTTGCGGTGGGAGTCCCAGCTACTTGGGAGGCTGAGGCAAGAGAATCGCTTAAACCCAAGAGTTTGAGGTTATTGTGAACTGTGACTCCATGGCACTCTACTGAGGATGACATAGTGAGACTGTCTCAAAAAAAAGAAAAAAAAAAGAAAATCTTACAGTAAACCAGTGTGGATTAAGAATTTTCTATCACTTAAAAAAAAAAAAAAAAAAGCAAAAATATTATCAAGTTTGAATTCACATAAAATTAACATATGCAGAATTGGTTTTATTGGCAATTTAAAATGCCATGGCTAAGCAAGTATCATCTATCACTATCACTTTCAAGTATTATCATACATACTATTGACTGAGAAGGCACTTAGATTTGTACATCAAAATAGGCCAGGCACAGTGGCTCATTCCTCTAACATCAGTACTTCAGGAGGCTGAGGTAAGAGGATTTTGAGAGGATTGAATTTGAGACCTGCCAGGGAAGAGAACCCATCTCTATTTTAAAAAATTAGCCGAATGCGGTGTGTGCCATGAGAAGATGAATCATGAGGATTGCTTGAACCTAGGAATTCAAAGTTATAGCAAACTATGATGCAGTTATTGCAAACCTTGTCTCAGGTTTTTGAGATCTTGTCTAAAAAGTTATGATAGGGGTTTAAGTTTTAAGTATTATTAATCAGTAACTACATTGTTTCTTTATCACTAACTTCACCTGCATTACTTTCAATAATTGCTTTTCACATTGCTTTTAATACTAGAATAATTTATGCTAAAAGATACAGAATGCTAAAAATACTCTTAATGTTGTTTTATGTCAAAAGGTCTGCACCATTATTGTCTTTAAGGAAATGAAGCTATTGAGCAAATTCTCCACATATTTTTTACATACACAGATGAACCAGCAAGGACAGTTTTTTACCCCTCCCCCAAAATAGCATTTCAGAATGCTTTGCAATGTTTCCCCTTTACCTAAAGAGAAAGGACTCTGTTCGCTATCCATTTGTAAATGGAGGGGGGGTAGTAGGTTTGGTTTACATTTATTCATAGACGTATTATTCAAAAGTCTTTTTTTTCTGGCTTTGATAATCTCTTATATTTATGAATTAACATATAGTATATAATTGAGTTAAGTATCTATATCTGTCCGTAAACATATATATGTGAAGAAAATACAGAAGTAGAAAATAGTAAATAAATTCTCCTTGTCTAAAACGACTTCTAATTGGCAATTGTGATGTTTCTTTTATATTGCAGCCTTAGGTGATAATCTTTTTTATTAACATTTTGAGTGTCCTCTTTGGGGTCCAAAATAACCATTTATGTGTATCACAGAATTGTATAATTGCTACTCACTGAAAAGATTTGAATTTCAGATCTTATAAATATAGATTGGTACATCTACATAAAATGTATACCATTTAAATTTTTGATAAAGCATATTGTGCAAATGTTGATTTTTTTCCAGGATCATGTTTCTGTGAATTGGTTGTTCTTTAACAAATTTTTTTAGAATTTGGCATAGAGATCCTAAGCTTCCTAAACTTTGAGATGGAGAAAAACAGGCCTGTCTTTTGATAAGAGATTCAAATTGTATGTTTTTATGCTTTTCCTAACAAATTTTCTAATAGCTTTGAGAAACATTTCCAAATAATTTTTCCTATAAAGGGAAGGAAAACTTTAAAAAGGGGCTTAGATTTTCTATTGTTTAGTTTTACTTTTTTAAAATTTTTGTTCTTTAAAAAATGATAATTAGTTCACATATACTACATGCCATTATTCATAATAATTATATTTGATATATAATCTATTTTATATACATTTTATTATAAAACAGCAGACTGTTTTCTGTCATAAAACAAATCTCGCTTGATTCAAACAAATACGTCCTCATTTAAAGAGTTGTAAGGTTTCCTTCTTGCATTGACTTCTTAAGCTTTATAACAATGTCTGGCTCTTAATTTTAGTAAATGGCATGACACACTATATCCATGGAGAGCTTTTGACAAAACTTATGTATTAGAATTTCTTTGGTGTATGGTTTACTCAGGTGGCTTCAGTTTCCCTTTAGTAAAATATTTCCATGTTGGTACTAGAGTACATAAAAATGTTATTACTGTGAACGCATCTTCTGCAGATGATTATCCTGTTCCCTTTCTTTGTTGATATTTCTCTTTCTTAAACTTTGTCGCTCAGAATATCTTTAATGCTAGCCAAGGAGTCAGGGATTTGGACGTATTTTCATGGACTTCCAAAGCTTTTTTTCCCCAGGTGAGTTAACTGTAAGGAACAATCATACATTATTCAGGTATTTCAGCATGTACAATAAATTTTATATTTTGTCTTTGAAGCCTTTGCTAAAGATTGATAAAAATCGTTTGCCAAAGAAAGATCTTTATGAAGTGTTGCAATAATTTTCCTTCTACTCCTGTCAAAGAATGCATTATTGAAGTGAGACTTTTACAGGACTTCAAATTTGCTATATTTAGTTTTATGACCGCCCCCCCCCCAACTATAATATTAGTTGGTAGCCTTCTCAGAACTAACTTAAGTGGTAGTGTTCCGACTTTATGGCTCTCCTGTTTTTTCCACTGGCTCCTCTTGCACATTGCCCTTTTGAGTGTTCATCGGAGAATGGGATGAGAATGGAACGAGAAAAAAATAATATTAAAATTCACCAATTTCATATACTGGTGCCCGAGTCTCACATTTCTGTATTGAATGTAGCATGTATTTTAGGATTGCTTGAGAATGTCAGGCATAGTTTCATAAATTCATGTCTATCGTTATTTTTTATACTGCTTAGTACAAAAAATTAGATAAACTTTGTTTTACATTTTTTAAATTTATAATTACTCAAGAAGCTATTAAATATTTTAACAAAAGATCTCACGTATTGTATTTCAGTGAAGAGTTTGCAGTTATCATTAGTTTTGCCAAGATTTATTTCCCAGCATTACCCTGAAGGATCAGAAGTTAGCATTATTATTATAAGTAATTAAATGCACCAGGAATATCATCACTAGTGAAATATTTCTTGTTATTCTGTGCATATTTGCTTGCTATTTTTTATGTCCCCATGTGATTTTTAAAAATCATTTGTAAATAGAAGTAAAACTTTTCCTCTTCCAACTGTGAAATGGCATGATGTGTTCACGAAAATTGATCATTTACAAATAGACATTTTTACTAAAAACCTTATGAGTGTAATAGCACTATGTAAAGCTTAGATCTGTTTTACTCTCAATTTTTATTTTGAGCGTTCTCTGTATATTCATGTAGGTACTCATGTATAAATTTTTACAAATATATTTGAATGGCTGCATGAAATACATATTTTAAGTTAATTTTCAGTTACAAATCTAGTTTGTTTTTCTAGTGTTTAAAATCTCTTGTCCATTAAATCACCAATATGTAATGTTTTAATTACAATAAATGTAAAAAAATTATCCGTAGTACGTACTTATAGTTGTATAAGTAAAAACTAATAATTTTTTATCACTACAGTGATGTTTACAAACTGTGAAAGTTAGTAGTGGATTTTATATTTTCCCTGAGCAACCATATATTGAATTAACAAAGCCATGGGTACACAGAATTCTTGAATACACATATTTTTTAACCTAAATATTATTCTAGATTTTCTACTATGTATATGGACATGTATACATGTGTGAGTGTGATATATATATACACCATATATACTCGAGTATAAGCCGAGTTTTGGGGGCACAAAATTTGTGCCGAAAAACCCAAACTAAAACTCGGCTTATACTTGAGTGTATATATATCTTAATATGAAACTACTCATGGGGTTGAAACTATTCAGTAAAATTTTATCTTGCATGATGTTAGTGTTTTTCATTTGTATTCTATGTATTAAATACAGTAGAACCTCTATAAGTTGACCTCCCAAGATACTGTAACAAACTGGTCAACGTACAGAGGTGGTCAACATAAGGAACTAGGCCTGCTGTACTGATATGTACATGTGGAGCATTTCTATGAAAATTAGGTCATCTTAAGGAAGTGGTCAATGTAGGTAGGTAGTAAACTATGGTTCTACTGTATTAATTTTAACCTAATGTTTGTATGCATGTCCCATTGTGGTTATCTTTAACTCCATTTTAATAAAAAGTAATTTGTAGAGTCCATATTACTATATTTAAAAGTACAGTTTTAAATCTGTTTTAAAGGATTTGGATTTAATTTAAAGTAGCAGTGAAAGAACCCCACAGTGTGGATCTTTTACTTAGATTTAGTTGGGAAAAAGAGAAAATATGGAAAGGTTATTACTTCGCTATATTACATTCACATAGGAAACAATTTATTACAACATTCAGATTCAATAGAAAATGTGACTTTGCAATAATATAAATTCAAATGCATCATATTGACTTTAAAATGCATCTTTAATGTTAATCTCTCCTATTTACTAAAAACAGTCTTTTTCTATTACTGTCCTTAATATATCACTGCATAGTAATGGCCTAACAAATCTAGCAAGACATTTTCATTTGTGTTAATACTATATTAGAAAATGTGAGTTGTTAAAATTTTGTAAGGATTCTTATTTTATTCATTACTAACAAATATTAAGATGTAGCTATATTTTCTGCATATTTTTCATCGTTATCTATGCTTATAGAGTCTTCATGTCTGTTTTCTAGGTAGAAAGAAATAATAATTTAGATTTTTTGCCCATAACAACATACGATAATGCAATAATAATGATTCAAAATTATTCAGTTGTGATTTTCATGGTAAATTATTTGTATTTCTCCCACCATTAAATATTGTCATTAAAAGACAAAAGTAAAATCAAGGACTTGAGTATTCTCAAATTGTGGTAGTCAAAAGCCAGATGTTCCAGAGGTTCAGTGTCTGTCCTTTTATATTTTCTTCTCTTCAATATCATTCAGTGTTGAAAAAACTGAGTCTTTAATTAGTGGCATTAACTAACACCTCAGGTATCTTTAGATTAGACATCTGTTTTCTTTTTAAATTGGCAATATTATTGTTCTTGCTATGAAAGCTATTTATAGGATTTTGAAAGTGATAATGGATTTTTTTTTTCCTATTCAAATTTTCAGGAATCTAAAACTAATACTGATGACTTTTTCAAAGACATAAATTCCTGCTGCCCACAGGAAGCAACAATGCAAGAGCAAGATATGCCATTCTTGCGAGGAGGGCCAGGCATGTACAAGGTAGTGAAGACGGGACCTTCAGGTCACAACATCAGAAGCTGCCCTAACCTTAGAGGTATCCCAATTGGAATGTTAGTTCTGGGAAACAAAGTCAAAGCAGTGGGAGAGGTATGGATTCTTGTAGCTTCATGACTTCTAAGATATTTATTCTTAATGTAATCCAACCAAAGCATCTCTTTCTTCTAAAGGTTACATTTCCATTGCAGGTTTTAAAAATGTTAATGTATTACTTGTATTGCAAATACTAACATAATTTTCCTGTGCTTCTTTTCTATTAATTCTCATAATTATCCTTGTAAAAACAATAGTTATATTAAGGAATGATTTGTATTGTATATATAAATGTTTGGTATTTGCATAATCTTTGCATTATTACAATGTACTATGCCATCATGATTATCAGCACTTAAAATATTTTATGTGATCAGTATGGAGATGTGGTCGTATACACAGGGTTTCATTTCTGTGTTCCCATTCATAGGTCTCACTGAAGTCCTGAGCAAGTAAAATTATTCTTTAGGCTATTGTGGCATTTGCCTCAGCTGATAAGCTTGAAGATGTAGTGTGTCATGCTATTTCTCAGTAAAGGTCATTCTCAAGTTGCACAAATAGGTATTGTCAACCTAAATAGCAAATATTCTATCTGAGGACATTTTAGATGCAAAAAAAGAGCCATGTATTTTCGGGTAAAGCTCAAAATTATTTAGGGATTATCTTTGTACTTTAAAAAGTATTGTTTTAATCAAATTCATAAACAAGCAGTATTTTACAGAACTTTTTACTGATTTCTGTCTTACCTCAGGCTGTGGTCTTAATTTCAGAAACTAATTTCATGATAGAAATGAATTGGAATCATTACACTATTCAAACACTTAAGCTTTTTACTGGTTTTCAGACTGAGTGCCGTGAAAGAATCAAGCCAATCAATCGTGCTTTTTGTTATGTGCCAGGTAACCAATTCTGAAGGTACATGGGTGCAGCTGGATAAGAACAGCATGGTAGAGTTCTGTGAGAGTGATGAAGGAGAGGCATGGTCCTTAGCTAGAGACAGAGGCGGAAACCAGTACCTGCGACATGAAGATGGCAAGTTGGCTTAAATTTGTGATTTATTCTAATTAACCTTTCAAATACAGACATTGAATGTGTGTTGTATTGCTTTTGTATTTTGTGTGTTCATTTTTTAAGAAAAAGCCAAGCTAAAGATTAAAAATCTTGCAACTATCTAAGTGTATCTGAAAGAAGAAAATTAAAAGAAAACTTGTGTATACAAATTAATCTTTAGAAAACATGCTTTTTATTTCATTGATATATGCCTTATTCTCCTGTGCCAGTCCAGGACTGAAAATTTTACCCTTTCTGTCATGAAATGGAAGTTCAGTTTTCAAAACACCAATTACAGTACTTCTCCCAGGCAACTTCATTCGATTGAATTTTAACTCGGGAAAGGAGCATTGAATAAGTACATAGCACATTTTTTGGGGGTGGAGGGTTTCTATTTATTGTTAGACTGTCAACTTTATTTTACCTATTCAATATTGATCTCAGTAAAAACGATTTTCCCTTTTAGCCCCCTCTCTTTAATCACCTGGTTGCAAAAACTTGTTCTTCCAAATTCAGATTATATTATCACTTGTGCAAAGGTTTAACTGATTCTGACAAAACCGAGAGTTCTTTCTGTTCCTCAAGAACTGCAGTCACCATTCGAAGCAAAAATAGTTCTATTATAGTGAAGTTCATTTTTATTTCTTTATACCCAGATTGCGAGTCCCTTGTGGACAGGTACAGTGTTTTTATCTTCACAGTCCTAATTCTAAAACAATTTTGACACAAGCTAATTGCTCATGAAATTTGGTAAACATAAGATAAATTATAAAAATAATAGGACATCAAAATAAGTATGTAAGCAAGGATAGACTTGTCTGCCAAATTCCAAAATGGATAAGATAAAGTTAGATGAAAGAACTCGCTTCTTTATCCAAAAGATAATAAACTTACAGAGATAATATGGACAAAACACATATAAGTAGATTGAGAAAAGGTTTGAAATTTGCATTAATGACATTTGGAAATGATGTCTCCCTCTTTTTTTTTTTTTTTTTTTTTAACCACAGTAAGCCTGAGAAGTAGGTGATCTTCAGTTTTTAGGTAAAGAAACTGAAGTTCAAAGAATTTAAAATGATCTGCCTGTGATTACACAGGAGATGTAAGAGTGAGCCAGAATCTTCATTAACATTTTAAATCTTATGCTCATTTTACCATGATAAACATTGAACACACTATGAGACTCTACCCATCTCCCTGTTTTTACCAGATAAACTTTTTTCATGGTTATAATGACATGGTCATAATATATAATGTTCATCATTTACAAAAGAAAAAGGCTCAATTTAATGTAAATCAGACATTTACAAAATGATCTCATTTACTATACTTATATATTACTATTTACTTATACATATTCATTAAATTTTTAACATTGTCCTTTATAAGAATATTGACATCAAGTGGAAAATACCTAAAGTAAGATCAGTGTTATATAAGATACAAATGTAAGTCTGGCATAGGTGACTCTCAAAGGACCTTTCTAGCTTAATAATTTTATAACCAGCAGTATAACATAATGTCTAAAATTGGACTCTGGAGCTGGACTGCTGGGGTGCAGATCCAGCTCTACAGCTTTTTGATTGTTGGACCTTGGCTAAGTTAATCTATTATCTCAGTACCTTGGTTTTCTGCTTTATAAAGTGACCTTGTAAGTTATGACCTCATAAATTTGATATGAAGAGTAAGTAAGCAAGTAATTTATAAAGCTAACAGATGGTTAAGCTTAGGTATTACAGGTAAAATGTAAAATGCCCTCCAACTGAGGAGCAAGTTTTAACATGAGAAATTGTATTCTCATAAACTTAGAAGGTAAAAGGTCCTTCTAAGATAAAATGCCTCTTAAATTAGGATTTTATTTCTGTTGAGATATATATATATATTAACCCTCAAAGATAATTGAGGGAAGTTTGTTTTTCTCTGTAGTCAGTTAATCATCCTTTACTTTTTTGATACACACACATACACCATAATCATAATATGGTCATAACGTGAGTCTTAGTATTTTAACATAAAACCTGTGTTATAAAGAAGTGATAGAATGTTAGTGCCTTAAAATCACTAAGATTTGTTGATGTGGTCCCCAAATAGCCTGCTCATTGATACTAATATTTAACATGGAAATAAAATGATATGTCACTGTGGTTATTTACATGACATACTACATAGTATGAGTAAAACAAAAGCTTTTCTCTTTGTAAAAATTCCTTATTGGTCTTCAATGTCTGTAGATAAAGTTATTAGGCAAAGTTACTACTATGGTAACAATAGCCTTATCTCTAGTGCTAGACCATTATGGAGTCTAGAGGGAAGAGCAAGTGCTGTCCTTCCTGTTGAGGTTACTGTTTATATGTGTGTTTTAGAGGAAATATTCCACTGTTGAAATATCTCATATTGAATATTATTGCCTAAGGGAAGTGCTAGGATTGGTTTTTTGAATCAAATCTACAAATACTTGTTAAATACTATGGTTCCATGTTCTGTGTATAAAGGGATGTTGACTTTTTAAAAATATTAATATATCTAATGCCATGAAGGCTATGTTAACCAGTTTGGTGAAAATAGTTCAGGCTGTGTATGGAACCAGCACATTGAACCTCATAATTGCATTATTGTGCGCAGCTATGATTTAATAGAAAAAAATAATAAAATAAAATATATATATGTATATATAAAGTATTTCATTTTTATAGGGTTATTTTAATGGAAAAAATACCTTTTCCTTCTTACCACCTTTGATTTCACAGACTTTATTTTGTCCTTTATTAAGCTGTTATTAATATGGATATTTATCTATAGTGTAGAATCCTAGAGCCAATTAATTGATTGCTTATAGATTTAGCTTTATCTGTTTTATAGGTTACATCTTGCCACTTGTAAACTAGATAAAATATTTGTCATTTCCTACTTAAGAATTCTGACACATTTATTGACTTTAGGATGTTGATAGACTGATTATGTGAACTGGTTTATTATCTTTTCATTTAGGGGAAATATCTTTACGTAATAAAGTTAAAAGTTATTTTTGCATAATTTTCACATTCATAACTTAAAATATTTTACAAGTGAAAATTCCTTTTGATGCTGTTTACTTAGACATTTTGAAGTTTTTTTTTATATTTTAGTGCTAATATACAAAGTATTTTTATTTCTTGTTTATAAATTTATCCACTTTTGTAAAATGCCTTTATATCATCTTATTACAAATGTAAGGGTTGCTGGTCCAGAGATACCAGTATGCAATAATGTATCCTGACACAACTAAAGTAAATTGACTTCATAAATGCTTATCCCATTTCTAAATTTCACTGGGTATTTGATAAATGAAAACAAAGATATGTCAGGTCCTTTTTCAGTGTTAGGATGATTTGATAGGTATTTAGACTTACCAAATCTAAAGGTAGCCTATTTAAAATCTAATCAAATAAATCTTTCATCATTTTTTTCTCTTTGTTGTATGAATAAAAATATCATATAAGAAAACTAATGTTATAGCTGTGGCTCTTATTGTAGAACAAGTTCTTCTGGATCAAAATTCTCAAACTCCTCCTCCAAGCCCTTTCTCAGTACAAGCTTTTAATAAAGGGGCAAGTTGCAGTGCCCAGGGATTTGATTACGGACTCGGAAACAATAAAGGTAGGTGTTTGAAAGTAAGTCTTTTACTTATCTATTATTGGTAATTTTATTAACTTACCTTTTATTCATTTTTATTCCTGTTCCCCAGTCAATCTTTATTAAATTAAAATTTGTTTCTAGGAAACTAGCATTTACAATGTTTATAGAAATATTCTTTGTACAGTATTGCTTTTTACCAGTTCTTGCTTTTTTTTTTCTACCTCAAAAACACTTATTTTGAATTCAAATCCTAAAGGTAATGTGTCCCTCTGTATAGTAAAGTAACTATTATTTTTATCATTTACTTATTATTAGGTGTGTATGTTAATAAGCAACAGAGAACTTTCTGAAATGATCTATTTAAAATCAGAATATTACTTTCTAAGTAATATTTGTAAGTAATAGAACCTATGAGTTTTATAAAACATATGATTTTGAATGTCTAACTCAGTATCTTTGTTAATTTAGAATTACATGAAATGATACCTATGGGTTTAATATGTATAATGAAACCAGAAAATTGTAAAAAGAAAGAAACCCTAACCCTAAAATATATGCAGCTGTCTTGACTGTATTGATATAAAAGACCAACATCGTGGGCAATCCAAACAGTTGTTACTTTGGAATAATTTATACTTGGAGTTCATCCAAAATTCCATCTTGATGTGAATTCACACACTCTTACTCTTTCCTATGTACCTGATCCTGACTCCTTCAAAGTCAGCCCCGTTGTCACTAGGTAGCATACAGTTAGGTGATAGATAGGCGGGAGAAAATAGCCTACATGGATATAATTGACTTTAAAATTTAATTAAATTAATTTATAGGACTTGATTTTAAGGGACTGATACTCTGTTATTGTACATGCATTACAAAACAAGAAAATGAAATTGTGAACAAAATACAGAATTACATCACTATATAATAAATATTCAATTTAAAATAAAACTGCAATAGAACCTCCATAATTGACCACTTCCTTAAGTTGTGCTAATTTTCATGGACCAGACATGTCCTACATGTACTCAATGGAAGTTCCTATGTTGACCACCTTCATATATTGACCAGTTTGTCATAGTCCCTTGAGTGGTCTACTTCGAGAGATTCTACCATACTTCCTATTGGATATCTTCATTACTTTCCACAAAGTATTTTTATGAAAGAAATCTGGCTACCAGCCTTCTTTGATGCTCTTAAATTGACCTGTCCATAGGCATGGGTATCATCAGCTCACTTATCTCGGGTAGCTCTGATTTCCATTAACTTAAGCTAGATCTTGATGCTTATGTAGGGTGGATGCTTGGTGGTGTTTTCTTCATGTTTCTTTCTCTTTACCATTGTTAACTCTTAACTTAAAATCTCAGCATTTGCTTACCACTACTATACCTCTACAGTAATGTGTTAAAGCCCTGCTTAACTCAGATTGTATGCTTTCAGCCTTTAAAATGTTTGTCTTTGTAACTATCACTGTAAATCAGTCTTTAAAATATAATTTATTAAAACCTTAGAATAGAAATCAGTTTACAAAAGATACAAACATTGCTGAGAATGTTTGTTATTAAATGGAAAGAATAAGTATTACTTTTTTTAATGTGATTTTTTTTTTTTTTTTTTTTTTTTTTAAATATTGTTTAGAAATACTGGGCACTGTGCTGGCAAGTGGTGTATGCCTGTATTCCCGGCTACTTGGGAGGCTGAGGTGGGAGGATCACTTGAGCCCAGAATCTCCAGGCTGTAGTATATTATGATTGCGTTTGTAAATAACTACTGCATTCTATCCCAAGGAACATAGGGAGACCTCATTTCTTTAAAAAAAAAAAAAATATATATATATATATATATACACTTGCTAGTAAGCTTTTTGAGTATTTAGGTAGAGCAAAGAGATATTAAGAAACTTAAATTTGGTGAAATATATCTAGGCTTTATTTACTGCCTATAGTAGTAGTTTCTATTTTCCTTAACTCTCCATAGTATCTAACATCAAAGAATTGTTGTTGTAAAAGTTTTTTCCTTAAAACATTATTTTACAAAATTCATCATAATCTCTATTAAAAAATAAAAGTAGATAACTTGTGTATGAAGTTCTTTCCATATAAATCTATCCCTTATACTTTGGTATAAGGTAACTTTATTATATATAGAAAATATGACTGGAAAGATACTATTTTCCAATTTCATCATCATCTAATCTGGATGTATTTAATATACATATTCTCACAAATCAGAAATTATCATCCACCTAATTATATTTTAAAAATGGTTTTTGTTAAAATTCTTTGTGTTATAAGGAAAAATTATTAGAATTCATATTTGAGGCAGTGTTCCAATTAGGAACATGTTCCAATCATGTTCCTTTTTGTCTTATAGAACTTAATGGATTTTTTTTTCTTTTTTGCAGTTTTTGTCCGGGGCTGGGTTTGAACCCACCACCTCCGGCATGTGGGACCGGCACCCTACTCCTTTGAGCCACAGGCGCCGCCCAACTTACTGGATTTTTTTTTTTTTTTTGCTGGAAAGTTTATATTATTTATCTAATCAGAAGTGTCCATGCTTTTAAAAAGTAGAATTTCTTTGGCAGTAACAACTTCAAAAAAGAAAGTATTAATTTATAAATGTAACATAAATATATTGCCATGATAAAAAAATATACTTTGCCTCTGTTAATTCTACATTTTAAAGAAAAGCAGTTGGTACTATGTATTTATTTTTCTGTATAAATATATTGCAGGTGAGCCCGGGTGTTTTCAGTCATGGTTAGGTACTGTGGAGATGTCATTTACTTACATTATCACTTACATCTGTGCAATATCGAAGCAACCTACTGTAGATTCTCCACAGACTCTATATTCTCCCATAAATAATGAGAGATGTTACTATGAATTTAAATGGATCTCTTTTTGTAGGTAGGCTGCTCTGTAAGGTTTGATGAGTGCTTCCGTTAAAAAAAAAAAAAAAAAAAAAAAAAGGCATGCAGAATTTGTTCCCTAATTTGAGGATAATATTCACCAACCTTCAAGCATTTCTGAATTGGCATGGTTTCATTTAGTGTTTAACTTTATCTGAATGTCATAAAACACCATTTACTTTGCCATTTTGGATGTTAATGAGTAATACGTTGTAGTTTTGATTGTTTTGCCCACTGCAGGTGACCAACTGAGTGCCATATTGAATTCCATTCAGTCACGACCCAATCTCCCAGCTCCTTCCATCTTTGATCAAGCTGCAAAACCTCCCTCTTCCCTAGTCCACAGCCCATTTGTGTTTGGACAGCCCCTTTCCTTCCAGCAGCCTCAGCTTCAGAGTAAGTCTGTCAAGCCTTACTTGCCTCATCAAGCATTTCTGAAGCTTTGTTCTGAGTTATTTATTAGTTACTAATTACTTATTAACTCACCTGACTGGTTTCATTTAATTAGGATTTTATCCCCTCCCACATTTTGAAGTTTCTAAGCCATTCTGAGTTGACATTGTGCAACTAAGACATTTTCTTTTAATCACACATTTTTAAATTAAGAGTAGTTATTAAAATATGACTATTATGCTTTCAATTCTATTTTCAGTATAAGAAAATACATTCTGCAGACATTGTTAAGAAAACCATATTTGATTTAAAAAATTTTATTTTATTATGCATGACTTTGGTAATCACTGGTTACAGGGAAAACTTTCTTTATAATACAATGGATTTTGTTACTTTGAGTTGCCCCAAAAGAATAAATCTATTTCACTATACCAATGGGTAGGAAAGAGACTGTATTTGTTTGACAGGTTTGTTTCTTCTCAGTGAATTTTATATCTACGTAAAGTATAGTAATTTAGGTTTTAAATTTTTTCAAATTGCTGTTTCCTGTTTCTTTTTATTTTGCTTTTGTTTTTGTTCCTCATACATTAAACTGATCATTTGATTCCAACTCTGCCTTTTTTTTTTTTTAATGGCAGTCCATGATTTATTTACACTGGTATAAAAATGAGACCCAAATAAATTATACTTAAGTGTTCTTTTTTCTTAATAACTTCCCAAGCCTTCCACATAAACTGCTCTGAGCTCCTTGCAGTGTGACATGATGTGCTGTTCTTGGCATTCAGTTTTCATGTTGACTGTACAACTCGTAAGCACACTAACTAAAGGAGATGATTCATGAAGGCTCAGCTTGTACACTGTTGTTTGAAGTGCATGACCTCTTTGCTTTGATAAAGTACTTTCACTCTACAGTCTGTTATTTTTCTACAAAAAATACTTTAGATGACTGTTACAAGGGTTACTTAAGAGAATGCTAGCTGCTTTCGTTTTTACTAAGAACCAGAGTAGTTTATAGTTTCCAAATAATGTTATTCATTATAATATTATTATCCACCATAGGTGGAGAGCATAGAAAAGTATAAACTCTTCTAGATTTCTGCTGTACATTACGGAAATTTAATGAAATTAGTTTAGAAATATAAATATTATTAATTTCTAGTTTATTAAATAATCTCAGTTCATGTATAATTTTTACTTGAATGTCTCATAAGAGAAGAATTTCAAGGAAACAAGATAGTGTCACATATGAAATAGTTTTTCTTTCTATGATAAAATATTATTTTGGAAGAATGAAAGAGAAGTGAGCACTTAGTTATTGGGGAACAACAGACTTTTTGCAGTTGGTTGTAATACCTAGGTTGCAGGAAATTTTAAAAGTAATGATAAGGGAAAACTGAAAAAGGAAAAAAAAGATCACGATCAGTCAGGCAGAAAATTCATATTATTAATAGAGGTTCAAATTTATATTTGAATTTAATTTCAAAAGAGAAATTTCCTATTTCAGAGCTGAAAAATAACTAAGAAGTAAGGATCTTTTTTGTTCTACCAAAGGGGTCATTGCAGTCTTCACATAAACAAGTGTAATTACTATTTTTATTTTATCAAGTTTAATTAGTAAAGTATTTCAAAACAAACTATACAGACTTTAAAAATATTTGATTTGTGTCTTTTAGGGAGTAACAAATTTCCAAGTGACATTGTGTCAATGTAATTTTATGTATATTGTGTGTCAGTTTTATCAATACCACCATTTGCTTTACCACCATCCTGAACAAATTTGAAATCACGGTCTGGATATGTCTCAATTGTCAGTTTTCTGAATCATTACTTGCCTATATTCCAACAGTGGAAATTCGATTTTTTTTTGAAACTTGTTGCTCTCAGCAGAATATTACTGAAGTTTGACTTTCAAATTCCAGAAAACAAAGTCTCAGTCTTCAGGATGACTAAAAAAAGTATGGAATCTGAACAGTACTTTTAATATCTTGAAAATAATTCAGAAGGTTACTTTTTAGATTGTGTTAGAAAAGGTAAATGTGGCAGAGTGCTCATTGTCAACATTCCCTGACTAAGATACTCTTTCCTAAACTTCAGTGCCAAGCACCCCACTAGCATTTCACCTTGCTTTAGAAGATGGCTTATTCTCACTGAACTTCCCTGTGCTAATTAGCAAAATTACGCATTTGTAATGTTAAAATAAACATGTAGAAGACTTTATTTTCTAAATTTGCTGATACTCATGGTCACCAGTAGGTACCAAGTGCTGTACTTAAGTGCTCCTTGGAGGTGATGTATTTTATCTCTGTTTTACAGGTAAGGACGTGGAGGCTTAGAGAGGATAAATGATTTACCCTAGAAACATACATAGTAAAATGATAGAGCCAGAACTTACTGGTCAGCTCTATTGACTACAAAGGTTATGTTGTAAATATTCATCATTGCCTAGATAAATAATGTAAAAATCTACTTTTAATAGATTGCTTGCAACAGAATGCTCGCATTCTATTCGGGCTTTGGTATTACCTTTGTTTATCTTGATTTATAGTTTAATTTTTCAAATGTAGCATAGCTTGAAAAGAAAGAAAGATTTCCTAAATATAGTAACTCAAGTTCTCAGCTAGCTAGACAAATTTTACAAAGATACATATAAACTGTCCCACATTTTAAATTTATCTAGCATTTTTATGAGCAGTATTAATCAGTAATTCTTTGGGGTTTTTTTTCCCTGAGGCATAGTTTTTTCACTGATTTTTAGAATGTAAAACAATCTAGCACATTAATTTGGTAATATTTAAGTTAGCAAAATTCTTATACATACTGTTACTCTGGCGAAGTAGTGTAATGACAGAAATAAAAGTTAGAGATTTTATTTTACTGTGTGTGTGCAAGCACACAAAGGCATGAGAAAAAGAAGTATGTATATATAATTTTTCTTTACTGGTCTATAATTGTGAAAATTGTTATATAGTTCTTAGAATTGGAAAGCAATTTAGCAGTAAGATTCTAGTAGAATGAGGTGGGGGAATGATGTCTATGACTGCTTTAAGAATATTACATTCCTTTTCATTATCTTTTTTTATACCTTTTGAACAGGGTATCGTTTTATCATTTTATGTTCTATGACCGCTTACAGTGTCTTACACATCATATTCAAAGGAATATTTATTGACTATAGACATTTAAAATTATCACGTCTTCAATTTAAGGTTATGTGTGATAGATCTTCCAGTATTTGCTTAGAATCCACCTTCAAAGAAGAGATACAATTTTTCTTTCTCTTAGGATTTAAATTGTAAAGTGATTAAAACAAACAACACTATGGTGATGTTATGTGTAATGAGTCTAGGTTTATACTGATTGAATTCTAAGCAAGATTCTCTATCAGAAAAACGATATGCTGTGAGGATTTGTGGAAGTAACATTAGGTTTAGGAAGGAGACCTGTGTTTATACTCTGTTCTTCCCCCAACTAAGCTACTTTCTAAGATCTTGTCCTGCTCCTAAAGAAAAATTATCTGATGGCTTTTATCAAAGATTTTAGGAAACCGGGGTCAGCTTTTATTTAGATATTAAAATTCGATAACATTTTTTCTCACTTGTAACATTTGTCATGACAACCAATATATTTATTTTAGTTTTGGCTGTAACATCTGTAGTTACATCCTACATCCTGCAAATCTTAATTATTTTAGTCATGTGCCTGAATTTATCTGCACTCAATTGAGCCATCTCCTCTAGTATAAAAGCTTTGACCCAGATTATTTTTCTTCTTCATAAGTAATTTCTTCATCTACCCTTCACTTCGTTCTAGGAATTCAAACCCAAAAGAATGCTGATGTTGCTTATAAGACAATGTGCCCTCGTGCATTCATTTTCTCCTAGCTAGATTTTACCTTTTATCCCTCCCTCTCCTCCCTCCTTATTGACTTCTGTCTTTATCTCACCCTTCATTCCCGTCTTTCTTCAGGTGGGTTATTCATTCTCCCATTTATTCAGCTTCTTTTATTAAATATCATACTAGGGTATAGGGACCAACAAGTTATGAAAATATGTTCATTGATCTTGAAGGGCTTCTAAAATATTTTAAAAGACAGCTGTATTTTTTAAAAAATGGTGGTATGTTTTAAGTGCTACAGGAGCAGTGTTTTCAGGATACAGTGGAAACATAAAAGAGAAAGCTCCTAACTCAGCCAGGAGAGGTTAAAGAAAGCATTCAAAAAAAGAAGCAGCTTCTAATGAGAAGGAGTCATAAGAATGGATCAAAGGAGGAGAGGGGAGGGTAAAGGAAGTTCCTGGAGCATTCCAACTATGAGGGCAACATGAAGGAAGTTAAGAGGAGCCCACTGAATGGGCAAGTACTGCCTGAGCTACCTGCCAGGTGCTGTTCTAAGCACTAGTCACCCAGGGGGCCCATTTGGAGAAATCAAACTAAAGCTTTGCTAAAGCGGATTCCAGAGAAAAAGAGGGAAAAGAGCAACTGGAGACAGCGAGTTTCAGGAAAAATGTCAAATTTGTTGTAAAGAGAAGGAAAAAACTAGAGTAACACAGGAGAGAAATGTGGTATCTGGAGAGGTTTTTGTTGTGTTTGTTAACAGAAAAAAGGAACATCAATATTGCTGGGTTTTGTTTTTATTTTTTTGAGAGACCCCCCCTGAGTCAAGTACCTGGCATCATAGCTCACAGCAACCTCAAACTCTTGGACTCGAGCAATACTCCTGCCTCAGCCTACTGAGTAACTGGGAATACAGGTACCTACACAGTGCCCAGCTTGTTTTTCCTTCCTTCCTTCCTTCCTTCCTTCCTTCCTTCCTTCCTTCCTCCCTCCCTCCCTCCCTCCCTCCCTCCCTCCCTCC